>VZRZ01003591.1:451975-502073 GCA_013398175.1 Climacteris rufus
TTTTGGAAACTGTGAAAAAGCAGTGAGGGAATTACATTTATACTGTATTCAACCTTGCCAAAACTGAGTAAATGTTATCTAATGCAGATGGAAAAGCATTTTCTTCTGTGTAAAGTGCTGGGTTACCACCCACTTCAGAAAACTATCAGACTGCTTGGGAGGTGGGGGAGGCATATTCCAGATTTCAAAAAGTCTTCATCATTTTTGTTCTACTCTCTGGCAGCATTAATTACTGAGTAACCCCATCTCAAATCTGTGACATTAATGACAAAGATCTCACAGGCTCAACAGACCCTGTGCCAAACAGGGATGGAAATGGGTTCCTACTCTCTGTGTCTTACTCAATGCATCTTCCCTGTGTCTGATATCCCTGGGTGTACTTTAAAACCAAAGCCCTTGTTTTTCAGCAAATGAGATTATGTACATAAACATGTGTTGCATAAAAACTACTGACTCTAATACTTCGGGTTTGCTCCTTTTATCTTATAAATAACTGCAAAGAGAGGGAAATAAATTCTCTTTCCCTTTTCTAAGAGCTGTTTTTGCCTGTGCACGACAGATGTTGTTTCCACAAATTAGTTCCTAATTTCTTTCATAACTCAGTCAGAACAACGCTTCAATTCATAGTCAGGGAATAGATTTAGTGCTGCCCATAATTCTTGTAATTATGTAACAAAACTGCTCTTTGCTGGGTGAGAACCTTGGCTATCCATCATTCAGTTTAGTGTATGGGCAACTTAATCTTCTGTTGCAGCAGCTGTGCATGGCCCGGGCACAGCTCGCTGAGGATTCCTCACATTCCCACAGTGGGAAGAATAAATGATTCCTGGGATAGGTAATGGATAAGGAGACAGCAAGTGGGCCAGCTCCAGAGCATTGAGCTGCAAGAGATGAAGTCATTAGGAATGCCACTCACACCTCCCCTCCCCCAGCAATCTGCAAACCGAGCAGGATTTAAATGTTTTCCAGTCGTCAAAATGCAGTTAAGCAGCATTAAAGCAAATAAAGTTCCTCCTCTTAAAAGTAAAGAATTAAAATTCTAATAGAAGATTGAATAAAACTGCTTGCCTGGCTCAGGTGAGTAGCGTGGACACCTGGTGGATCCTGAACTTGGAATTTCAGCACAAAAACTGCAAGTGTCACAATAAAAACCAGCAGAGAGTTACACTGTTCATGCAGCTGTAGCACCAGGATCAAAATTATTTTACATAGCTTGCCTTTTTTTTTAAGAATATGATTTACTTGTTAAATGAAAATCGATTTTCATTTTTATTTAAAAGCTGTTACACTGCCAGCCACTAAAGCTGAAGTTGCTGACATATTAACATGTGCAGAATACAGAACACATTGAAATTTCTCCAGGAGGTCACATCCAGGTACCTGAAGGCAAGTGAAACTCCAGGGGTTACTGAAAGGGTTTTAAAGGAGCTGATTAGCCAGCCCTGTTTCCCCATGAAACAGGCTTACTGCATGCCTTTAGTAATCCATCTGGAATCATTATGCAGTCTCAGGATACACTTAATGCAACTTTCATACAAAAATGCTGCAGGGATAAAGGGATTAGAATTTCTGAGAGAATGAGTACTTCAGAGGAAGTAGCACAATAAAGTCATCATAAAATGTTAGGGTTGTCTTTCCCTTCCTTGTCCTCTTTTATTTTACTTTTTTTAATGGGAAATGATGTGACAAAGTGGTTTATCCAAGTTCTGTGTGTGTGAAATATTTCTCTTTGGGGTTTTGGGGGGCTGGTTTTTTTTTGTTGGCTTTTTTGTTGTTTTTTTTTAATACATTTCTCCAAATTCTTTCTTTAAGCAGAGGAAGGTGACCCTTTCTCTCTAACCAGTAAAGGTGAGACATACTTCAGTGCTTGATTCACTTCAGTGGTGCTCGGTGACTGGAGAAGAGGCAATGGGCACAACTTAAAACACAGGAATTTTCATCTGAATGCAAGAAAACATATTCTTACTGTGAGAGTGGCCAAACACCAAAGCAGGATGCCCAGAGGAGTTGCTGAATCTCCATCTTTGAAGACCGGACACAGTGCCAGACAACCTGGGTGGACCAGACAATTCTGTGATTCCTCTCTGCTTTGAGAAAAAAAGAAACAAGGGAAGATGATGATCTCCCACAAGTTATATCCTACATTGTCAGGAAAAAATCTCAAGCAAACACATCCTTTGGCTCATCGTCAGACTCAGATATGACACAGAAAAAACATAACTGCATCAAACTCTTCAAACCCCCACTTGATACAACAGGAGGCAAGAAATTCAGGAAAACACTGCGCTTTTGTTTATATCAAACCTCACAGGTGTCCAAACACCAACCCTCATCTAGATTATATGGATATAATCTCTAAATTATTAAGGCAACAGGTAAGAACTGAAAAAAAATCTCCAAATAAAATCCAAATAATTACACCTAATTAATGTTTACTGGAGAAAAATGGGCACAAGGGTTGAGGAGAATCATTTAAGTGACAGAAACCCCAACTGTTTGGTGAACATCCTTAAGTTTCCAGTTTTGCAATAAACAGGTAGCAGTTAGCTTAGACTGAGACTAAGTTTATAGAAGCAGGTTCTGATACACCCCCTTGACCTTCCCAATTTTAGAAATTTTATATTTGAGTATTGTCAACTCTTACTGAGGAAAAGACAACATTTCTAAAATTTCTTACTTAGTATGTACATTAAAAGAGTATTATTATGTGCTTTTGGTTATATTTTCTTTGTATTGTTGAACTACCTTCTCTTTCTGAGCTTTGTTCATTACACATTCAATAAACCCCCACCCAACAAACAGAAAGGGGAATTAAATGAAACTTCCACTTCACATTATGACCCTGAAGTCATAAATGGTGAAGTGTCACTGACTTTAGTAAGACTGTTGCCAGTATTTTTTTTCTAATGATTCACTAAATATTATGCTAATACTGTGTCAAAGACCCCACCAGACTAAAAGAAAGCAAGCCCTGCCCTACTGCAATTCTTTCACATACCCAGCAGGTCTGACTCATTATTTTTATCCCTACGCTTCACCACAAAACAATTTCTCTCTCTTATGTGAGTGCAGGGGGACCTCAGTGAACACCAGTTCTCACCAACATAAGGCAGATTATGTTTCCTTGTCTTCCAAAACACAGGAGGAGGATGCTGTGTGTAACTAGGTAGAGAAGTTTATTTAAGAATCCACATGTAGGAGAGGAAGGCATCAGAAATGGGAAGATGTCCTTATATCCTTACTAATCCTCTTCCAGAGTCTATGGGCATGACTGGATTTTTGTTGTGTTCACCTGAAAAGGAAAGACTATCTCACAAATATCAGAAAGATTGAATAATAAAATACAGAGATGGAGACACTTTTACCTGTGTAGGCAAAGTGAAAAGCCTGTTCGTGTGAGCACCATTGAAAACTGGGTGTAATTTCAATGCAGTACTTGTTTTGGCAATACCAGATCCACACAACAATCTCAGAAGTATCAAAAAAAAAAGCAATTTATTGACAAGATAAAGAAGCCCCAAGGAGAGATCAGAGGTGACAAGCCACTCTCACAAAGTTTACCATGCTCTTCCAGATGTCAGAACTTATAACACAAAAGACAGAATTTCAGCATTGGCAGTGAAACTTATTTCTTTTGCCATTAAAAACTGAAAGCATGAAAAAGATTTCACCAGGGAAATTCCCTGCTGCTGCTGCTCCTCAGGCATTTTGGGATTTTTCAACGATTGCAACATTCCCCCCTTGCTCTCATACTTTCTTTGTTGCTAGTTTTTCTTACATAAAAGTCTGTAATGAGGGGGAAGGTCAGAAATTAAGGAGAAAAAAATATGTAGGCATGAAAAGCCCACCATGCTGATCTGTGCACTTTACTCACACAGGTTTGACTTCTGTATTTCAAAAGATGGAGGAACAAGAAGGTTTGAGTCAAAGTGCAGGAGCAAGAGATGACTTTGCACAGCAAAAATCTCTTCATTCCAGCCACTGAACGAGGTGCTAGGCAAGAATCATTCTTGTCTTCTCAGCCCCCTGCCCTCCATTCTTAACACCTGGAAAAAGAATCCTCCATGGAATGTGGTTTTTACTGAAGTCAGCCTGGTTTCAGTCAGGGTGAAATTCAGTCCACTGTTCGTTTCCTCATGAGCATTTTGTTTTTAAGTTATGTAATTAATGATTATCTATATCTCTGGATTTCCAGAAGTCTAATTACATGATTGTTCAGGAAAAGAACTTAAAAAAATAGGGCACAACCTCTGTGTTTTGAAAATAGCTCTCATAAGACCCAAAATATTCAGTGTCTGATAGCAATGTAATGAATAAAATCCATCTTTTTAATTACTGTTGACATACTAGGACTTTTTAAATGGAATAATAATGGAACACTTGGGTACACAGAGTTTTTATATAGCAACAGAGGAATGACTTACCAAAGAATATTATGTCTTAAAAATGAAGAAAATTACAAATAGAGCCAAAATTACACATAGTCAGACTAAGCCAGACACTGCATTAAAAATGAAGGCAAAAAATTATTCAGCCATAAAAAAAGGGTAAGCAAACATGCACAATGATGAAGCAGCAATAATTAAAGATAATGTATGTAAGCTACACAACAAAACATTCTGTACACAGCAGATGATGGTGAACATGGAGGAGAGGGATGGGGGGCATATAGAAATAAGTAATCCCAAAATTTATGTGCAAACAAAACTTGAAAACACAACACACTGACCAGATAATTCCAAACCCACAAATTTGGACAAAAGAGCCCATAAAACTGCAAACCAAAGATTTGTTTTTAATAAATTCAGTGAAATATGGCACCAAGCTAAAATAAAACCGACAATGCAAAAAAGCAGGTGGTAAGAGGGAAAAGGGTTCAAGTCGGGCTGGCTGATTTTAAGTAGCCCAAAAAGCTTTAAAATACAAGTTTTGAAGAAGAAAACCAGGGGGTAAGGAAGAGGTAAAAATAGGACAACACATAAACATCTTTAAGGACAAAGCTTCTGCAGCTGAGAATACAATCTTACATTTTTCTTCAGGAAAAAATCTCTTAGGAAAGGTTCATCATTGAAATAAAGATTATATTATATTAAAACAAGTTCCTTAAAGTGAGTAACAAATTCATCAAAGCAGAAATTATGACATGCTCCTTTGGAGACTCATAATGCTGGATGCCACAAGTTCCTGAAGTACTTTAAGTTATTTAATATATTCACAAATCACCCAGACACATGGGACAAGAGCTGCAATGAAATTTCTTGGAAAACAAAATTGGGAGGAACACTCAAAGGAAAGGACTGGAATTTTAAACATGAAGGAGATGAAGATTGGAATAATAAAGAATTCTATTTTAAAGTACTGAGTCAAGCAAAGGTTACTTGGAGATTGAAAACCTGCATTTCTGTTATAACATCAAACGTGAAGAAAATTTTGTGTTTTACTCAAGAGCAAGGTTACTCCACAACATAAACACACCATTCTTGTGAAAAGGCCAATGGCATCAGTGATGCATAATTTAAACAACATCCAGAAGAGGTAAGGAAATTATTGCCATTGTAGTATGCATTGATGTGAACAGTTTTCATACAAGCTCTCAATTTCAATCATCTGTGTAGAAGGAGGATTTATTCAAGTGGGAAGAGATAAAATAAGATCTACCAGAATTGCAACAGTGCAAGCCCACTTCACAAGTCCACACAAGAAGAACAGTTGTTTTCAAAATGAAGGCTGAGATATTATACTCCTGTATCAATGATAAATGAATTAAAATTAATTAAACACCACTGGAGGCAATGCATCTGAAGCAACCCAACACATTCACATTAAAGCAAAACCAATTGTCATGTAGAGGAAGTCTTGCAATGCTTGGTAGTTCAGTTTTATTTTGAAGCATCTCAGTTTAATATGTTTTTTAAAAAGGCTTTCATTCCCATATGAATTTGCACGGTTTAATTATTGACATGGAAGAGGTACTTTTGCATCACTCATGTTTTAGCCTTAACAGCATCATGCAACACTGAGATGATGCATTTGCTTGTCCGTATTGATACTGAGCCTATCTGTATTTCAACTGAAAATACAGTTTCATATTTTTTGTTTTGTGTATCCTAGAATGAAATCTAACCCAAATATGAAAGAACTATGACATATATTGAAGTATGTGATGTATTTCCCTCTTTCCTGTAGTTTTCTTATTTTCTCTCATTTTACATTGCTTGTGTTCCAGCTTACTGTGTATACCCAGCCTTGGCCTAAGCTGATGATCCAAGCAACTGCCATCAAAGCATCTCTTGGACTAAGAGACTCACAACTACCACAGCAGATATGGTATAGAACTGTTCTGATGGGGCTTCAGTTGCCCACACCTCCCCAGTAATGCCTTAGAGAAAGTCTCCATAAAATCACTGCTTCCACTGGCCTCAGCAGAATGACTTTTCTCACTAAATTCACATCTCAGTGGAGCAAGAGCTACAAATGGACATTGCTGGAGATGCAATTCTCAGTTCTGACATATAAAGGTTTGATAACACTGGCACACCCATCGAAGCAGACACATTTACATAAAACCACAAGTTAAGAACAGTAATAGGATTGCACTTCTTTTTAAAAAGTCACAAATCAATTCATTTTAACAGTTACTTACCGTGTGTTGAAAAATAAAGGTGCTTGGTTTGCTTTCCTGTCACAGCAATATTATTTTGTTTACATATTATATTTCTCAAAAGAGTGGTAATCTTTAATACTCTACAACAGACCCCCAAGTGAGGTTTAACACCTCAGGGATATGTGAAGCAGAACAGCAGATTGCTACCCTTGCTTCTCAGTAATGTGTCTAAATATTTCAATTTTCACCAAAAAGGCATTTTTTTCCCCATGGCAAAACAACAAAGAAAAATGTCTTTGTAAGAGACTTAGAAAAATATATTTACAGCAAGCAAACTATTCAATCAAGTTTTATTTATTTACTTTCAATACAAATGAGTTTCTTGAACAAACATTTTGACTGAAATGTCAGCTGTAGCATTGCAGGTCATTTTCCTGCATGGTTGAAATCAGTTTAGAACTAGAAATGAGCACAAATACTCAGTTCACTGTAGCAGCCATTAGTCTTGGATTTTAGTGTGTTGTTCCATATTCAACTACGTTCTCCCCATAGCTTTTGCACATGCCTGAGATTCCAGCTTCCTCATCTCAAATAAAAGAATAATAAAAAAAGAAATCTCCCCACTCCTTAAAAGTTAGACTATTTCACTCTTCCGTCTCTTGTCTATGATAATGTGATCATGGAAATATCACACCTGTCAGCACAAAAAAGTTACATTTTCAAGAGGGCAACTGAAGAGTTAGGGAGACAAATCAGCTATGTGTCTCAAATTTGGCACTGCGAATATTCCCTGAAAGATGGAGCATTTCAGTCCAGTGCTTATAAATTCATGGGCTCACATGTTTATGAGTAGCCAGAATAGAAAGCTTTAGTCATTTACACAAAAATGTATGAGAATATGACAGTGAAAACTTTAATTAATAACTCTAATTAATAGTTTAAAACATGGGAAATTATTTTAATTTTGAACAAAAAATTACACCAACTCCTACAATAAGTACTAAAAACAAACCCACAATCCAAACAATTTTCTGGCAAGTTTTATTCAACCTGCCACAAATATGATGAGGTAAATAAATAATTAAACTCTTCCCTGTGTCAGGCAGATGGACCTGTCGGGAAGAGTTAATTTTACCCAAATCAAAAATGAAACCCTTTATTCAATGTAGCTGTATGAGAATTATAGGAATTTCACATTCAGCCTTTTTTTTGTTTAACACTTTGAACAATATTAAAAGATTACCACAGAGACAAGGTCTTATCTGCCTGCTCAGATTACACCGTGCTTACACCAAACCATACAGCATACATGATTAGCCCTAAAAGGTCTCTTTGGTGATTTTCACTTTTAATGAACTGGTTGGAATTCATTATCCAGTAATTGTAAGGAGGTTTCACAGATAAGACTCTGTCTTTAGGGGTCATGGTACTGACAGACAGCAATTTTTCTCAAAAAAGAAAGAAAATCCACACGCCTTCCTTGCTAAATGAACCGTAGATATTAATCTGAAACCTTCCATGAACGAGGAAAGACACAAACAGCAGAAAAGAAAGTACAGGACAAACAGGGTAATGGGTTTCATTCAACTTCCAATTTACACCATTTTTGCCCAGGTGAAACGGTCGATTTTCAGCGCTGACAAAAATTGCATTTGTCAAGACAAAACTTCAGCACTTTTATTTTTGCACTGCAACTTTTGCAAAGGTCAAAACCCAAGTATTTACATGCCAGACAACAGGTAGTTCTGTAGGCTGTCCTGCTGCCTGGACAGGTACAAGGCTTGGAAAGCAATCAGGCACTGGAATTCAGCTTTGATGCAACAGAACTCCAACTGTTACCATAAAGAAAAATTCATTGATTTTTTGCCAGCAGGGTCTAATAATGCAGCATTGTGGAGGCCTTTCAACAGACTGGTTTGTTAATAAACTTTGAGGAAAGATGTGCCATTGGGTTGTTTCATGTTTGGAATTTCAATTGCACAGCCTTTTCTCACAGGCGGATCTTCCTCTTGTAGTCTCTACGTTATCTACAACTTGTCGTTGCTGGGGTGAAGCTGAAGGCCAGAAAAGGCCTGTGCATGAGAGCAAAAGCATGGCTGCATTGGCTCAGAGTACAGATAGCCTCACCCAGCATCCTGTGCCCACTGGTAGCCAGCAGCAAGTGCTTAAAAAATAAGTATATGGACAATAATATAATTTTATATTTGTCCCGCCCAAGAAATCCACAATTTCAGGACTTGCTCAATCAGATGCTACATCTGCACCTCTGAGTTAACTAACTCTGGATGATTTCTGTATGGGCTGCTTAGTTCTATCCTCATTATTAGGTATTATTACTTTTTGAGATTTTTATTTAATGTTTGAGTTTGGTTGCTGTATAAACTGTTGGACTGATATTTTTACTGTGAAAGTCAAATACAGCCAATCAGGAAAACTATGGATTACAATACCATATCCAGGGGATATGGGGGAAAACTCTATTATTTAAACAACTATTCATACAAAAATCTGGGAGGAGGAAAAATAAAAAAAGAAAACCAAGACTACAATAATGGAAGATTTCAATCACAGGCAGAGCAAAAAGCACACTGTAGACTGAAAGAGAAATCAAGTTTTGAGATATCATACACAACTCCTTTTAAAAGTCATTCAGCAAAGAATTTGGAATAAAAAAATAGTGAATTTGAGTTAGCCAAAGTATGGCACTGGAATTACTGTAGCCACTCTGCAATGCTGGCAGCAGCAGTCGCATTGTCTCATCAGTAGTGGCAATCATACTGAAAATTCTAGAGTAATATTTTAAATTAGACTATATATAGCAAAATCTATACTATATCTATAAGCTAGATGTATTTTTATATATAAACAATGTAGTAAAGATGACAGAGATTAACTGAAAGAATAAATTTCTGTGAGTGAAATGGACACAGCTTAAAAGATACTCTGGTAAAAGTTTAGAGTAAGTACTATTCTGAAAACAGCAAAGGAAAATGGTGACACAATCAATCAGCCACATAAAGGAGGCACTTAATAGAACAAGCCTTTGCATGGGAAAATAGAAAGGAAAACAAATTAGACCAAATTAAAAATAAAATGTTTAAGTGATCATGAACTAAATGAGAAAAGCTTTTCAGGTGAATCAAAATCAGGAGTTTATCAGACTTAGTGGGGCTCACAGATCACCAAAAATAAATTGATATTGTTGCTGAAAGCCTAACTAATTCTTCACATTTATATTCACTACAGGAGAGGATGGGAGGTCCATACTCTAAGTCAGCAATTGACAAATTTAATCAAACTGAAGCTCAATGAAAGCGATTTTAAACAAACAAACAAAAATATCAACCTGCAGCAGACTTTCTGAAGCAGATGATAATTCTCTCAGGAATTGCAAGAGAACTGCAAGATCAAGGTAATAGACTTGTAACGGTCCTACCACTTATCTCCTGCAGAAAAGGAACAAAATAAAATTAACATAATCCTAATCTTTGGGAAGTTTAACACACAAGGTGATTCACAGAACTACAGAGAAGCCTCATTTGTTTTGGGAAAACAGAGAATTTTTAAAAATATTTAGAAACAAACACACACCTTTAGTTTAAAAAAACTACCTCACAAATTTATTTGGATTCTTTGAAAAAGTGCGCAAGGACAGATGAGCAGGTGTTCAGTTAATTTAGCAGTGTTTGCACTTTTGATAAATAAAGAAACCCCCCCAACAAGCAAACCAAAAAAAAAAAAAAAAAGAGAGAATGCTTTCAGTAGTGTTCCTTGAAAGGAAACATCTTTCTAGGAAGGATCAGTCTCTCCCAAGACTCTATAAGTTAAACTACTAGACTTAGTCATAATATAAAGGGCTGAGTATTTGGATTTTTTTTTCCTGCTACCTATATTAAGAAAATCAATTATTTCACAGGACATTAGGGTGGAGAATGCAGCCTGGACATGTGGAAAAGACTCATTAGGATACTCATAAGAAGATTCATTAGGATATTCATACTCAGAAAACAAAGCCTCACCATTGATGATTCCCTGGTTTGAGACCTCTCCATGCTTTCTTTTAGTAAATCATGGAAGTAATTCCACCTCACCTTTCTCATGCACAAATGGGAATTCTTCAACCTCACATTTTATTTTATTAGCAAAGTTTTATTTTATTCATTTAATGGACATATTCAGGGGTTTGGATCTTTTCTTTTTAATTTTTTGCTCTTGAATACTTGATAGAACCACAGACATCTTCACTCTGGGACACCTGATACATTTTAGAAAAACATGTTTTCACAAGCACACTAAACTACAAACAAGTCCTTCATCAACCTTCTTCTCCCTTGAGGTTCTTCCCTATAGAGGTTCATAGCTTCAGCTGCAATATTTGGAAGCCAGAAAGCACAGGCTAATGGTCCTTCTGCTTATCCTACCTAATGCTCAAGCTCCCTTTTAGCTGGAGTGGCACAACTGCTGCAGAGAGGATAAGAACTGCAATCTATTTCCCAGCTGCACCCGTCATCAAAGAGTGCCAGCTCCTAAAAAACTTTTGGCCTCTCTATCATTGTATTTAAAAATCAAAAATGTAGTCCTTTTGCATTAGCTTTGAACCTTCAAGAAGGTAAAATTACTGCATTAGGACTGCTGCTTAACCAAAGCACTAAGCACATAAATCATCTCGAGGAGCATAAATACTCTCCAGAAATAATCAGATGAAGTCAAATCAGAGAGAACAGTGATGTGTGAGCAGAAATTTACACCATACTTTCAAAATCAGGGATTAAAACCTATCCAGACATTTACTGATTTCATCTTTAAGACTGTTCTGTGAGGACTCAACCCTGTTCTCCAGTCAGAGGGAAAGAAGTTTTCTCTGTATTTTCAAGTACGTAAAGGGTTGTTTTGTGGAAGTTGAAATCCACACACTTTTCTGGTAAATGTAAAGGTAACTAGGGTTCAAGTTAATTTTTAGACTAGAGATATAACATCTTCATTAAGAAGTTGTAGTAAAATACACTTTATTCATCTATCAGAAAAAGGTCCTCAAGCCCCCTGCAGATTCTCCACATGCTAGTAAATGTGGGGAAATTTGCACTTGTCACACATTTCTAAGATTTTAATCAAAGCATGTCAATGCTCATATAATGAGAGATTTTTTTCCCCGTGGTGAAATTGTCATAATGAAGGTTGCAAAATTACCATATACTTTCAGATGAACTGAAAACTGTCTGTGTTACATACTAGAGCACTCTTACCCCTAAGCCCAGACACCTGACTCACTGCTTTCCAAAATATGCCAATCAGTAAGTGCCACCCTGGATATCTGTCAGCACAGGCTACAAAGTGTTTATAACTATTGTTTTAAAATTTTCTGTCACTTTGATCACAGCTTGCCAAGCCAGACACACAAGTCAGAACAAACAGTGCTGGAATCAAACCATGGAAAAGGCCAGATCCAGAGGCTTGGACCACCAGCTCATCTCCACCTTTTCACAACTTTCAGAGTGAGCTTCACTGTGGAGAGTTGCAACATGCCCACAGATCTCTGAGGGCCATGGGTCTGAAGTTTATCACAAATGAGCCCAGAGATGTTCTGGATTTCCCATCCCCGGAAGTGATCAAGGCCAGATGGGATGGGGCCTGAGAAACCTGATCTGGTGGGTGGCATCCACACCCATAGCATTGAAGCTACATAAACACATGCTTCATCCTCCCAAATAGTGGACTATTCTGGGAATAAAAGAAGGTTTTTCCCATATTCATGCTCCAAATTGCTCTTTAGAAGCATGAAATCAGATTTAGAGAAGGTAACTACAGTAGTATATGGAAAGGGGCAATGACTTGTGTCATCAACATCCAGATGGAAAGCAACATTTACCTGATGACATCCGGATGTTATGGATTAGACCTACTGACAATCATATAAGGAAATTTTATATTTTATATACATATATATTATATCCAAATATTCCAATATATATCCAAATAGATATATATCCAAATAGATATATATTATATCCAAATATGTATAATAGATATGCTATATCCAAAGGAAAAGAAATCCATCCTTTCTTTGCATAACCATGCATCAGTTGTCTGAGTTGTAAATGATGAATTTGTTTATATTGAAAATACCTTTTAATCCTAGCATTCATGTACGTTAAATAACATTTACTTTCTAATCATGACACCAATATGACTTTATGCACTAGAACATGCTGCAGGAAGAAGAAAGGAAACTTTTCTTCATGCAAAAGCCCATAGAAACAGAGCAAGACAAGAAAAAGCATAAGAAAGGTTTCCAAGCTGACTAATAACAAACATGGCACAGATAAACATAAAAGTTGAGCACCTCACTTGTATCCCCCACCCTCAATACAAGCAAATCTGACTTCGGACACGTTAATGAAAAACACAAATTCACTGAGCAGAAGGGAAGGCCCACTTTCAAAATTAACACACTTCCTGCAGCCACGACAAAGCTATTTAGGAATATTACACCATGCCCTACTTCACCCTGCTGCTTTTAAGCCATCAGTAAGTTTTAAAAAAACTTGATGGGAAACCAACACCACATTTCACAGACAGATGGTTTATGGTTTAAGTGCTCAAGTAAAACCTTCTCTTATCATTCTTTGTGTACACTTGAAAGCCACTTAGCTGAAATAAATCTGTGCAAAACAACAGCAAATGACCAGTAAAAAGCTTAATTATTCTGCTTGATATCCATGGTATGAAAGGAGGGTGGGAAAAAAAATAAATCTACTGATAAAGCTTGGTTTTAAACTAAGTGTTGAGAGGGGGGGTTGGGACAGAGAACATGATAACTGGGCATAATTCCAAGATTTAAACAGTACCTCAGGCTTGATGTGCTTTCATGCAAGTCAGGCTTTTATCAAAAAGCCAATGTTCTGAACCAAAATGCTCACATATTTTTGTCCATCACAGAAGACCCTTGCTTTTACACAGCCCTACTTGAGACACTGAGATGAGAAATCCTTGTACTGTGCAAGGTGATCAACCCCCTAAGGCACCAGTCTGAACCAGTGCCACACACACCCCAGAGCTGGTGCCATCGAGTGCAATGCCAGCAACCTGCCTCAGGTTTTACTGGCCCCAAAACACCTGAGTTCACCCCAAAAGTGTTCAAAAGGTCATGGTGTGAATTCCCAACTTTCTGCTGCATTCATTACTCACTACCATGAGCACTCCTGTGTGAAGGAGGTCTCTGCTTCTAGGTCAGTTTATATAAATGGGGGGTGCAAATCAAGACTCAGCAGTTTTTTTATGCTCAAGCAGAAGCAGCATTTTTCAACTGAGAATGGCTGCGATCCTTTAGTTTGATCATTCTAACCAGAAATATGAGAGAAAAGCAGGTGGTGTAAACCAAACAACCCTGGAAACAAGGGGAAGGAGGATATGTGATTTACTGCATTTTCTTTCTAAGGTGAACTTAAGGCTGTCAGCCTAAAACTTTGTTTTATGGATATGAACATATGTTTTAGAGTATGAAACTTTGACATTGAAAATTCTGAAAAAAAACCCATAAACATGCAATATGCAAAAGAAACAGGTGCTGATTTTGCTGTTAAATTCATTATCCAGCACTCCATGTTCTATCTGGTGTTGCATGAATTTTGCGATAAGGTTGCTGTAGATAAAGTGCAGTCCAATATTTAAACATTTACAAATAAGATTAATAGATTATCAACCAGACAGCTTAGTACATGTCCCCAAGGACAATAAGGATTATAAGAGAAATCTAAATTAATGTCTTTGCACAAGCCTGAACCTGCAGAAAGGGGAAGCATGCAAGAAGAATTGAGGGAAATCATATCACTCAAAACCAGTCTCAGCTCTTTGAGGGCATTCAATTGGCATCTGTTGCCCAGGTCTCATGCATGGTCCCTTAAATAAATTATTTTAGAGGCTGGTGGCCCTCAAGATCTCCAGAAGCTGAAAAGATTGTACCTGCACTTATTATATTGTGTAACACTACCCCTACTGTGCTTTAAAAAAACCCAATCAAACAAAACAGCCCAACCAGACAATTCATATGTGACAGAGTCATGTGTGTGTTATAAATTCACCCTCTAGCTTCCTTTGCAGAGATTCTTCTGCATTAGCAAAATTCAGCTTTCCAGTAATGTCGTCTATTTGGTGCTCAGAATATTTAAAAATGAAGACTGAGCAAGTAAGTACAAGGTATTAGCAAGTATTACAGTTTAAAATGTTACAACTAATGACAGACTCTACCAGACAGTGAAGATATTTATAAAATAGCCCATAGATAATGCAAGTAGTTAAAACCCAAACAAAACAGAAAATCCACATAAATACACACAAAAAGAGGTTCATGTGGATGCCTTTTCTCCAGTGATCAAACTCTTTGAGAGAGATTTTTCTTTCAGCAGCGGGGTATCTGAATTAGAGAGTGGCAGGATCTGATCGTTTTTATGTACCTATCCGTAAACAGAGCTTTGTTATAGCCACCATCAATCCTGCCCAATGCCTCCTCTGCAATTTACTATGTGTATTTATTACAACAAAACCTCATCACAATAAATTGAAACTACCCAGCACGTCCCTGGAAGTGTTCCCTGCAGAATGTTTTGTAGTCCTAGCTCTGCTCCAACTTCCCAGCTCCCTTTTAGAATAAACATGGACTACACGTACCGAGTTTCATGTTCAGAAATAAGATTTATAGGAAATGTCATCTGTCAGTTTGCCTTCGGTAGCCAGCAGCTCACATCCTCCAAGCTAAATTATGTTCAGTCACGTTAGACAAAAGAACATATCTAACTCAAATACTTACACTTAACGGATAATTGAGAACTGATCCACTAAATGAGCACCTCTAATTACACAGTCCTAGGTGGGGGAGAGGGAGTTTCTTATCTCTAGAGCTCTAATTTCCTATATGCCACACGTCTTTTGTGAATTGAAGCAATGAATGTACATAATTATAAAACTCTTTTAGCAAATTAATATAGTTAAGGCTGAAAAATCCAGTAATCAGAGGGTGTTTTTTAACAAACATTATCAGCACTATTCTTCCATTCCAAAGACTGTAGAACGGCATACAAAATTTTACCAACATTGTTAGAATTAAGAAATGTTAAAATACAGATAATAGTCATTACACACAGAGGTTTTGGCAAAGTGACTCTGAGCTGATACAAGAAATGATACCAAGGGGACCAGGAGAGGTGGTAGGGTCTTCCTTAGTTTTGCTACTGCTTTTTTTTCTCCCTAAAACTAATGCAAATAAATATCCCCCACATTTAAAAGAAACATGGAAAAGCTTTATTTTGCATCACTGTGGCACCACATGTTTTTAAATTACTTGCTGTCTTCATTCTTCCTCAGATATTTTGAAAGGTCTCATCGCGTTGATTGGCAGAGAGCAGAGATCACACATATCGAAAAAGTGCAAACCTGGACATGCTGAACACAAAACCGAATTTGAATAATATCAATAACTTTGTTCTTTTTCCACTTTGAAGGGGAGAGAACTTTTTCCAGTGCAGGTGCCTGATATCATCCAAAATTCTGCTCTTAGCTCAAAAGAAGGCAAGTCACTGCATCTCCTTTCCTCTGGCATTATCTGACTTCTAGAACTAATCCTCTTATTTGGCACACAATCACATTTTTTAATCTAAAACCACCTTATCTAGACCCCCAAGATTTTGTTTTGCAAGTATTTTTCAGGGGAAGCTGCTTTACTTCACAGAGATAATGCATTGCTGAATTATAAGCTCTATGCAGCTGTCACTCTTTGCCAAACATTCAGAAGCACAAATGAACTCTGACAAGTCATTTATCTGGTAATTCAGTGTCAAAGTGTAATAATATCACTGGGCTTTCTGCATTATCAGTGTTAAAGCAGAACTGAAGTTAAAATGCAAATTGAAAGCACCTTTTGTATATCAGAATGAAAAGTACAACAGTTGGTGCCCATCCAGTTAATCCTTTAGATTCTCAATTAGGTAAGAATAAAAATGTGTGGGTAAACCCAAATGTTACACTCATTAAACAAGGAATTAAATGCTTAATGAATGCAATGACACCTATAGTTACTACACTGGCTTTAAGTCTTCAAAAAGAAATACCTGCAGTTTGCCATCCTGACTCTAATCCCCAGGAAGCTCACATTCCCATCACAAGAGCACAGAGTGCAACAGAAATAAGTACAGTATGCAGCAGAATAAAAATTCCAAGCACATCTACTACATTTTCTAATTTTACTAAGTAAAGGCCACCCTGCAAGAACTGTCACAATCTTTTCCTCTCTCAGTCACAAATGTGGCAAAGCATTTCTGAATGTCCATTCAGTCAAAGAGCTTACATCCTATTTTGTCTCTTGCTGTTAGAAACAAACACCAAAATACGGTGGTTTAATATTTTGGTTTGGTACTCTTTTTTTGGTGGTTTTTCTTTTTGTTGGGTTGGGTGTTTTTTCTCCTCGATGTAAAATGATTCTCTTCACTCCCAAAGGGGTCATAAATTTGGAGAAAACAGCCGAATCTTCCTCATGTTCCTCTCTTGGCTGGTGTCATGAGTTGATCCACCTTGAGAAGACCAAATGGAAACTTGCTTTGATCACTCTGGTATAGTTTATATAATGGGGTGGTATCATATCTGCATGGTCAGCTAACAGCATTTCCCTCCAGGCTGAGTAAATCTGTCCTGTGCAAAGTACCTCTGGTATTCTGTCCAGTCTCACTTGTGACGAACTCAGACTCCCAGTTGCACAACACAAGATCAGAGCCTACAAAACTGTTGTTTGTTTCCATGTGTTTAACATAGGATCAAGACAATCATGGAATATCCTGATTTTCCTGATATCACCAAGGGTCATCACAGTCCAGCTCCTGCTCTGCACAGGACCAGCCCAGGAATCCCACCATGTGCCTGAATGTCCACAGGCTTCTCTGTCAGGCTTGGTGCTGTGACCATTCCCATGACAACCTGTTCCAGTGCCCAACCACCTTCTGGGTGAAGAACCATCTCCTGATATCCAACCTACACCTACCCTGACACAACTTCAGGCCATTCCCTCAGACCTTGTTACTGGACAGAGAGCAGAGATCAGTGCCCGCCCTCTCTCTTCCCCTCATGAGGAAGCTGTAACTGCAATGAGCGCTCCCCTCAGTCTCCTCTTCTCCAGGCTGAGCAGACCAAGTGCCCTCAGCCACTCCTTGTATGACTTCCCCACCAGACCCTTCATCATCCTTGTGTCCCTGCTTTGGATGCTCTCTAATAGCTTTACATCCTTCTTATATCATGGCACTCAAACCCATGCGCAGAGTATTAAAACTCAGCTGGAAAAGGGACAGCATGGATTTAACTGAGGCTAAACCTTAAACAAAAGAAGGAAACAGGACAGTAATTATGTATTTTCTTCTGTTGTGATGATGTTTTTATGTTAAGCACAAAGTTGAATGAGAGGTCGTGCAACAGAGCAAGAATCTTACCCTGGGGAAGATGAGATAGAAAGGATTAAAAAAAAACCCCAAACCAACAAGAAAATCCCCTGAGCTGTAAGCTATCAGTTTTATACACTACAGATAAGTCATGTAGTCTGCAGACAAAGCAAAACTCTCCTTGACATGTCCAACTCCTCTATTATATATTAGTAAAATAATCAAGATTTATCTTTTTTTTTTTTAAACCAGAATCCTGCACCAATATTTTGCTTTGTAATCACATAAAGAACTTCTGCATGTTAAATCTGACAGTTGCTGATAAGGTCAACAACTGACACATGGGTTATCTTGGGAAGGTAAAGAGAGTCTTATAAAAATAAAGCATGAAAACAAAATTTATATTAGAAGGAAGGGTGAATTATCAGGAGGGTGTTACATATGAAATGAGATGCAGAGGATGTAAATCAAAGGAGTCTCTTTCTCTTACTATCTTGACCACAAAAATATCTTGTCTGCCTCCTGATAATAGCCCAAAACTGATACAGCAAGAAGCACCAGTCAAAAATGAAAGGTAATGTCTTACTGTCAAGTTCTTCCTGCATTTTATTTTCATCCTTCCTACTTCAGAAACACCTTCTAGCTGTATGCCATCACACCCCTATTTTTTGTGCCAGTCTTAAATGGAAACATTAAATAGAATTTCCTTCCTCCCCTACTCACTTTTTTAATACAGCCCATTGATGATTTTCCTTGAGCTTGTTTTTACCATGACCAGTCAATATCAATCTGCAATTTCTTCAACTCAGCTAATTATCATCTATGCAGTACTTAGTTCCAGACAGTTTAAAATCCTTGAGATTTCCCATGTCTCAAAAAAAAGACGGTTTATTAAACCCACTTTTCAGGTTCCTTTACAAAGATTTGTGTTTAATAAACCCAAGGCATCTTTTCATCCCTTTTCCAGCCTCCTTCAAAAAAAGACTCTGAAGCCTTCCTTGCTACAGTTGACTAATGGCTATAATCACCTAAGGCAATTTCCCAGATCCTTTAAAAAAATAAATAAATCATAGCCTCTACACTTTCTGTTCTTGAGTCTAAAGTAAAAGATAAAGTCAACAACAATAAAAAGTTTAAAGTACACTGAATGTACAACTGCATAGTTCATGACCCAGAACTGTCCACAAGCAAGAAAACTCTTCCCCACAGAGGATTTCTAACCTGTTCTGCCACACTGTCTGCCCCAGAGTGAGCTGAGCTTGCAGAGAAGTTGTGCATGCAGGAAACATTTATGATTACATGTCATGTAAACATCAGTGCAGCTGCATCATGTTTGCCGTTGAAGTTAGCTCAGAAGACGAGATGAGCTTTAAGTATGAAGCAAAAGATGGAAGGAACAACTGATCCAAGCCATCCCTTGGAAAGCCTCCATTTCCTGATGCTTTCTCCTGCCCTGGGCCAGAAGTGGACAGCAACAATTTGAGCCTTGGGAAGAATTGACAAGAACCAAAGCATAGCCTAGAATATGGTATTGATAAAGATACCAACATAGGTTTTGTTTAAAGTCACCTGGAATTGTGAACAGCCATGTAAAACTCGCATTAAAATTAGGCTGCTGTTTGATTTAAATCCAAAATGGCAGTGCTTTCCAAAAATAAAAACAAGTGCTGGCAGTCACTCTTTTGGAGCACCATTGTATCTTGATCCTGACTTTTCTTAGGCCAAGTATTTTCTAATCACCTGGCATGATTTATATATTTACCCAATGTCTTTATAACATCAAAAGTTACATCACACTTTTTCTAAAAAATCCTCTTTTTTTTTTTTGTACTGATGAAACCCACACCTAAAGCTGCTGTTTCCCCTTCTTCATCTGTAGAAACATCTCAGGATTCAAAGAGTTCACTAGAAAGTAAGGATTAAAAAAGAAAAAACCACATGGCAAAAAAAAATTGGAAAGGAACAAAAAACAAGGACTAACTTTAAGACCCCAAGACTCAGAAAACAATTATAGAGCAAAAAGACAAAAGGGAACATAAATGTGTGTTCCCTTCTTTAGGCACTACAGCAAAGAACATACAGACTCTTTAACTGGTAGGATACTAAGGGAAAGTCAATTAATTATTACAGCTTTTTTTTTTCCTGTGGATGAAATTTTGTCCCAGTGTAGCATTACTTTCAGAGAAATATTCAGAGCAGATTACAACTCACAGTTCAGAAGAGGAAACTTCTGCTTTTCCTTTTCATAATATAATTTTTGGGGGAAAGAACATAAAATATTTTTAATCCACTGTCTAAGCATTAAAAAAAGTAAAGAATCAAACAAAAAAAACCACTAACTTTCCCCAGTGAATCTGAATATAGAGCTAACTTCTGTAGAAACAAGAACTGGCCCAAATTTACAGCAGTTAGACAATAAACCCTGTGATCCATAATCTTTCCTACACAGGCTATTGAACACTGTGCTGAAATACTTACTCTTACTCTTGAACACTGCTCTTCATAAAGTCTCTCCCTGACACTAAAAAGGGGCAGACACTGTTTTTCAGGATCTTTATTTTCTACAAGACAGTATTTAATACAGATCTTTTAATCCATAAGCAAAGCTTTGGAATAGAAGCAAAATCTTTGCATTTTCAAAAATGTTTGTTTCCATTTATCTTCACATCAATCCAAGGAGTGGAACTGAGAAAATGGAGTGCACATAAAAATAAATTCATAGACTAGGTACCCCTTTTCTTCTAAACATGTCCTCCCAAGAGGATAGGGATTTGTAATTTGTCTTTACTAACAACACTGATATTATAATATTCCAGTAAAGAACAAATAAGTTTGATAATCTTTCCATATTAAACAAAGAAGCAGAGAAGCTTAGGAAAGCTTCCTGTACAAGTCAGTGACACAGTTTTGTGGGGATGGTTGCTTATTACACAAAAGACAAAGGAACTTTAACAAATTCCCTCCTGAAATCTCTACCTCTAAGTATGGCTCTTCTAAATGTACATGCTGACTTCCCAAGATCCTTTCATCTAACCTCATGTATTCCACAGTAGTATCCTCAAAAATTATAAGTTTGTTCTGGAAATAAACTATTTCAAGACTCCTGTGGGATCCCATATCCCAGGAGATGTTGATATTTTTCTAGTTTATTATCATTTCATATTACTTTATTCCCTCCTCCCAAGAGACAGCATTTTCTTGAAAGCTATTTTCCTCATAGTTTGAAAATACTGCACTCCAGAGGAATAAAAAATATCCCTCAAGCAGTAGTTTTACTGGTTTTTGCCAAATTTACCCTTCTGAAACTGCAATATCCAGAACCTGAAGCACACACTGGGATGTGTCTGAGATGCAAACTGAAACAGGTGACATGCCTGACTTGCTCCAGAAACAGACAGACAGAGGCTGAAAAATGACAAGGCAGATTTATTTTTAACATGGTATATTAAAAGAATTTGTACTGTTGGAAAAGCAAATTAGAATTTTATGGTCATAGTTAGTTGAGAAAACAAGTTCTGCTGCAGCACTGTTGGTTGAATCAGGTTATGCAGGTGGATGGCATTAAATATTGGTTACAAATCAAAACAGAATGGTTTTTCAAGCTGAACACATACATGTTCTGGCAAAATGTTAAATGAGCCTTTTGATTGGAAATTTGTATTTTTCTTCTAAATGTAAGGAGAAGAGAATACTCTGAACCTGTAGGTGCAGGGGTGATGACATAACTATTTGCAACTTCCATTGTGCAACTTCAGCATGCAAATACCTCTCAAAGCAACAGCTGAAATCCCACAAGTAAATTTTGTGAATTCTCTCTTCACTGATTGAAATGACACTGTCACAATTAATTGCTGAATTTAAACTATCGTTTCTTAATAGATGCAATAAAACTATGGGAAAAGGGATTAAAATACCAAATTTGAGTTAAAAAAGGCATTTAATTATTTCATTTCTCTGAGGGGTCTAGAATATTAGCATATCTGCTGAATCACACTGGATCTCGACTGTAACTTTTTCCTTCTTCCTGTCATTACAAGGCATTTATCCTAGAAAAATATTTTCACACAAGTTTGTGGTTTTCATTAACTAAAAAAAGGAACAAAGATGCCATACATTTTTTTCTGCCCCAATCACCCTCAAACTCTGTCAGCAGATTCATACGCATAGATACAGTGAATTACTAAGTTGTTTGATTATGTACATGAAATAACCAGTAATGCAATTTCCCAGGACACCTCAATAAATGTTCAAATGGCTGCATTTTGGAAATGAACCCACAAATTTCAGAACAGACACAACAAAAAAGATTATTTGCTTTAAATATTAACTGTAACTGCAAGGTAATAGATTATAATACCAAGGTAATATAATATAACACAAGGTGTCACAAAACTCAGTACTGTGGGTACTGCACACCACAAGACACGCTTATAAAAATACTTCCAAGAAATGTGGAATAAACTGTAGTGTGAATTTGACAAACCAAACTCTATTTTGAAGACAAGCCTCAGGTTTATAAAGCAATATTTAGCAATGTAAAAATGTAACGGATTTTGTTATTAAAAAAAACAAAACAACCCGGAATTGCTAATGATTAACACCTTCAAGGGATGCACAGGACCTGAGACTGTAACACTGCTACAGGTCAGGTGCCTCACACAGGAACTTAGGGTCTCCATTCCTCTTCTGACAAACACAAGGAGGTCATTAACCTCCTGTTTTCCACTGAATAAGTACCCCCCCCACCCTCTGCACCCAGCACTGACAGGTGTGACAGGCCCAAAGAGAAAGCAGATGTAGAAAGCAGATTCAAAAAAGGCTTCTCTCAGTGCTGTTCAGTGGAGCTGCCTACCTATCTGCACCAAAGCAAAACAAAGAGATTAAAGACAAAACCCAAGCAGTCAGCCAGAAAAAGGACTGAGAAAAGTCTTTCTACCTCTTCCCCTCCTCCCATGACTTCCCTGAGGGAGGGCTTTGAACAAAAATACTGACAAGAAAAGACTTTGGAGTTCCTGTTTGATGGTGGCAGTGCTCAGGGATGCTGTGAGGATTCTCTGCACATTCTCCACTGGAAAGGCTTTGCCCTTCCAAAGGATTTGCACTTCATACATCCATTACAGAAAATGCCACGACAGCAACATGATCTTTTCCTAGCAAACAGTTATTTTGCCATTATGGATACAGATACCCATAAACACTACATGAAACACGAATAAATTCCACAGTATAAATCTTTTCTATTAGTATGCGTAAGACATGGCTAAATGTGGCTGCTCAAACAGAAAAGAACAGGCCTAATCAGAGACAGTGAGACTGTTTCTCATAAAATGCAGGCAACCCTTTGTTTGGATTTTGCCAGTTATCTCAGACTCAAGATTTTTCTAAAACAGGCAAGATATAAGTCTACTGTAGACATCACATGCAACTGTTATCTTGTTTTCTTTTCATTGATTGCAAATTAAATAACAGGCTTTGGTTTTATCCTCACAGTATTTCTAAAAATAACAACAGTTAGGATAGGAAAACCAAATAATTTTATCTTCTAAATAGTTTTGTTACATAGAAAAAATAATGTGACAATAGACTCTCAAACACTAAAAAGCATTAGGGAACATTAATATGTTTTCAAAATTATTTTCAAAACATCACGATTCTGAAACCCTCAGTAACCCAACACCAGCTTATTTCCCACATCCTTGATCCTTTGCTTTGGAGAATGGCATGTGGGTCTGAGCAAAGGAAAGCAGGGCACAGTTGGCTGCTCACAGCTCACATACAGGTTGCTGTGCCCTCAGTGTCTCTGTGTTCATCTCCAGGGATAACCACAGCCCATGGCTCTTGCTGGCTGAGACATTTGGGGAATTTTTGCTCAGCAATTCAGGTTATGCAAGATAAAACTTTTTGCTCACAGGGAGCCTGTTCCTCACCTCTGAGAGGCCTACTGCCTTGCCTGCACTCTGCTCATTAGTTCTGCTGTGTCATTTCTGACATGGATCTATATCTTCATTCCTCAAAAACACTTGGGTTTAGTTTCCTTCAGTTTCTGTAGCTTCTTCCTCAACCCTACCTATAGCTCTGTGATCCTTGCAGATCCACTTATGACATTTCTCATTTAATCAAGTGCTGAGATCTAAATTTCACATAATTTCTTTGAGAGTAAATTATTTTTTCTTTGTGTCTAGCCTTTTAGTCATAATTGATTGCTAGATGCAGCAATTTTAATCATCTAAAGACTTCAGTCTAAGTGGTCTCAAATTGCACCATATGAATTAAGGAGATGGGCTTAAAATCTCTCTAAGCAAGTTAGTGCATAAATAACTGGAGTTTATTTTGAAGGAATTGTTTCTATCTGGGGAAGACTTTTAAAAAACCATAAATATATTACAGAGGAGGCATAGAGATGGTGAATTGGGAACCAGTGTATACCATTTCTGCCAATAAAATGTTGGGAAGCCTTTTGGAATGTTAAAAAGTTAAAATAGAGACTTTAATTTTCTATTTTGCTCCCATCTGATGTAACACGTATCCAACAATCACTTGCTGATTAAATTATAATTAATCTGCTGCCTTAGAAATAATCCACTAAAAACTCCCAGTAAACCACATGAAAATACAGACAAAATTTCTTTAAAAAGAAAAATGTTACACACTCAGACCATCAGAATACCACCAGAAAAATGGAAGCTAATGTTATTAACATGATGACTTTTTCCTTGTGTCCTGTTATCTCAGGGAACATGTTTGCACTATGCTTCAGCCTGATAGGATCTGAAATTGCTGTGAAATATAACCAGGGTGTATGGCTGAAGCAGCAATTAACCTTGCTTTTGAACAACCTGGGAATTACATTTTGATCAAGAGGCACACAGCAAATCTCTGCTTCCAGTATCTTTGCTTCTTATCAAGGAGATCGTGCCATAGTTATTGAAATTTCTGATAACCTGGTCCATTCTTTTTGGAAGTATCTGACTACCTGCTACAATCCTACAGCTCCAATGTGGGAATAAAATGCTGTGGGTCTGGGCACAACACAGCAGGAATAACGATAAATGTTTTAAGGCTGATCAATTTTTCAGAAAATCACAGTCACAAGAAACTGTGAGAAGATAATGAACAGTAAAATGTGCAGGGTCCACATTCCTTGTTCATAACTGCTGGTTAAACAGCATCAGTCAGTCAGTGACCAAGTAGACTCATCTGGAAATTGAACTGAGTGCTCAGAAGACCCCAACCACAGGCTTTGAGTGACAGAAAGAAGTAGTGTGAGGTTTATTCTCAAAGCAATGCATGGATAATAGGTCTCAAAACATCCGCTAAGCAAATGAAGGGACAAAACCACAATGACTTTACCAGGTGGGGAAAAACTTTGGATTCCCATCTGTACTGTCATGCATTAAGAACTTGAAATATTATGCAGTAAAAGCAGGAGTTTGTAATGAAGCCTTGATTTTATTCAAAACTGAAATTAATTCTATGCATAGTAAGGATTTGCTTTGTGGCACAGCACTTACCTGTTAATTAACAAAGGCAATTGAGCTACATGAAAGCTGTTATGCCATGTTGTGAAGGTTTTGCCCATTTCAACTTTTCTGTGCCATGTAATGCCTGGAAACTGTCTCCAAATCAGAACTGAGGGTCAATAGAGAAGGCTCAGGGAAGGGAAAGACAATAGATCAGACACATCCACAGCAACATGTTGAAAAACTTTCAGTAGTCATCGTCATCACAGAGTTGAACCCACAAGGCAGTTAATAGACAGTGGACAGATGACATGTACCCAAACTACTTCTGCTCTTTTTTCACCAATCTTCTATTTCACTGTCCTTTTCAGACAGAACCACAAAGTCCTTTTGCTCTCACACTCCACCTTCTTGTACACTACCCATAAAAAAAGTTTCTTTTCCATTTAATCAAAAAAGATTACTATCTTGGCCACCTTAAAACACGTGCTAATAAGATTAACAAACCTCAGAAGAGCCTCCAGTCACTTGCAGGCTGAAAACTTCGTCCCCAAGACATCTGCTTTACGTGCAGCAGTGTGGCAGAGCTCAGTGGTCCGAGACTCTCAGGGTGGATAGCGTGCCAGTAACCAAAGTTAAGAGCTGAAGTAGAAGAAAGCTTGTTCTACAGAATTCCTAAGAGTCTGAAAAGCCAAAGTGCAGCCTAAGGTTATCACAGAGGAACAGCGTGTTGCAAGGACTAACAGCTATAAATAACACACAAAAGGAACTGCTTTACATTTGTTTGGTTTTGAGCACACATACAAGAGATGGATTAGAGCTTTTTCTTGTGCAACACATCAGATTAATTCAACAACCTCTTTGCCAGAGAATGCTCTTATGGGACTACTTGCTCCTCTGCTTCCAGGACTGCTATTTCCTTTGTTCAAAATAAGACTATTTAACAAAAGTTCAACTTCTAAGATCACACCTTTTGCTTTTGACCCTTGGTAAGTCTCTAGTCTCTCTGATCCCTGAATCATTGTTCTCTCTCTCAAAATTAACCCAAACCTCTTTACTCCTTCCTGCTCCCTACCCCCTGTAGAGCTTCACTCAACAAGCTGTTCCCTCTGAAACAGAACACACAACAGATTCTACACCTTTCACTTTTCTATGCCCTTTCCTTGTCATTTGTTTTCCAGCAGCTCTCTCCCCGTTCTGTCCTTCATAAAGAACAGGCAATCTTAAACCATCCCCTGAATTTTAGCTCCACAGCACCAAATGTAACAGTTTCAAGAGCAAAACCACAACTTCCATAGCAAAGTAAAAGCAGGCAATTTAAATTGCATGAGGGCAAAAAAATGGGGAGCAAATCAGTGCCATTTTTCAGAGGGAACCAGAGCAGCAGCCTGCTTACTGACTGTGCTGGACTTACATCAGCCATGGCTTCTGCAAAGTGTGTGACCACTAGAAACCTGGGACACTGAATCCCTGCAGTTTGCTCTCAACACAGCTCCATCCTTGCACAAAACAGCTCCAGGTGCTCCTATCTACTCAAACAGTTTGAAGCAAGTAATATGTAAACACATTTCTTCTTCCTTGCATATTATTAGTTTAACATTTTAATAATCTCTGACCTGCAAGATCAGAAACTAATTCTATTTCACTTTCCTGGTAGCCCCTATCTTGTGGCAACATCCCATTTTTAATACATATCTGGTGCTCTTATTGTCCTAGTAATAAAAGCTCATCCATGGCAAAAACTTCACAGAGAAAAAGAATATGTATTAGTAAAACCTAATGGCAGTGATGCAGAATCCTGGCAGCAGAAACCAGCCATTTTTGCCAGTAATAGCAAAAGATTTTGCCTACACCACTGTCAAAAAGGAAAAACACAGCAAAGGCTACTCAGAATGTTTTCTTTGGTGCAGCAAATGGCAAGTGCAACTGCTAGACCACGATTAAAATTATCACCAAGATATCACCATGAGACTGAACTAAAATTTGGATTACATTAGAGCACACAGTCTGCATACCGTTGGCTAGAGTAGCTATATCCAAAATTTGTGTATAAGACAAATTGTTGAGGCTGTTAGAAACTTCTGTTAAAAGCACTATCAGGCTAAGTCCAAAACCAATTTTAAAAGTACCCACAATTTGTCCTTGTTTTTCAGATAACAGCTATTCCATTTGCAAATGTTAAACTAGAATATGTTCCATCTCACAAAGCAGCAGCCTTATGACTGTTTGTCTTCTGTTAAAGGCAAAAAACCCCCAACATTTCCATATGCATGTGTTTTATCTGGATAACTTGTTATCCCAGCTGTCTGCAAGAGAAGTGGAAATCCTGAAGGGCTCCTCACCAGCACGTGTGGATATCAGACATCCCTGATCAGAAACCTGCTGGGGTGCCAGCAGTAGCCAAGGGGCCTGTGTGATCTGCCCATATGCTCCCTCTTTACACAACAGATTGAGACCAAAGCAAAGCAGTTCGAATGTTTTCAGAGCTTGTTCATCACGGCCAGCAATCTGCAAACAATCTGAAATGGCTTTATTTAGTCACACACTACAAGTGCAGGTTTTAGCTCAAAGCATAAGCTTCCCATTCAGATATGAAGTGCCTCCCCAGACCTGAAAATCTTCCATGTTTTGAGGAAGCCTGGATGGGAATCTGTGTTGGAATTATTCAGCAAAGTAGCACAGTTGTCTAAAAACAAAAAAAAACCTGTTGATTTGCCCTCATTTAGAGAAGATATTAATTAAAGTTTATGTTTGTAATGATGGCAAGAAAGAATTGAACATGCTCTGGATCCTGGCATCTGGTACCAGTAAAATCCAGTAGCATATGACACCTTGAAACTCCAGTTGTTAGTGTATATGATGCAATCAAATGCCAGACACTTAAAAAAATTAAAATAAAAAAAAATCAAAGGCCTTGTATGAGTATAAAGACCTGTACAAAAATATACATAAGACTCAACTGCAATAAAATTAAAAAATGTGTAACTGGAGAAGAAAAAGATCTCAACAAAGACTTCAAACTTCACAACATGACCTAAGTCTTCTTTGTCAGAAAACTACTAAAACATTTCTCAGGCTAAGGAACATTTCCTTAATTCAAGATGCAGTCTCCTTGTATTCAGACCACTTCATCAAGAGTTTCATCACATGACATATATTCCAGTTTGTTTCTTACCTCCAACAGGCTTGATCTCCAACTTGATGATGTTTGTAAAACTTGTTTTTCTTCCAAACTGCAGGCAGATAAGTGAAGTCATCAAGGTTGCTTTGAAAATTGGAAAAGCCACTTGTCAACAATCAATCAAGAAATCAATTTATTGCTTTTACCCCTGCGCTTTAACATTATTTCAGAAGTGGGATGCCAACATTATTCCAATGTATCATAACATTATTTTGGTGTTAGAAGTGGAACCACAACATAGCAGTACAACCGTAGAAGGAAATTTTTAAATGTTTAAATATCCCCAACAGGAAAAATACTAGTGCCAGAAATAAGTGGAAGCAAGAGAATCTAATCTAAGTCAGTTATGGAGACTTTATATGCCCTTATGTCATATTTTGACAATCTTCTGCTCAGCATAGAAACAACCACTGATCTTGATCTACTTTTGGTTAAAAAAATAGTTTTAAAATGCTGTGCTCCTCATTTGTGGTTTCTGCAGTAACATTTTAGCATAGCTAAATTTTGGGAATGTGATTTTACATAATAAAGTTACTTTTCTGGTTTAAAAACTTATTTATTGTTGATAATTTGACAAATGCTTCAGGCTTTCCTAGTGCTACATTTTATCACTTAATGGCCCCTGACAGTAAAAGAGAAATCTTTCTAAAATGAAGAATCTAAGTACAAAGCAAGAAAACTTCCACAGGAGACAATTTTTCTGTCCACTTTTGAGTGGCCTTTTCTGTGGGAAACATTGACTGAGAAGTCCTTCTTAATTTGACTTAGAAGAAGCTGAGATGGCCTTACTTATATTTCCATGGGTTACAGTAAAGAGCAAGATTATTGAAAACAAACAAAACTGCAATGGTTTTATATGTCCCCCAAATGCAGTACAGAACATTTTTTCACAGCTGTTCTGGCAACAACACTCATAAATCACAACCAGCAAACAGAACTGATTGCAGAGATGAATGCATCAACTTCTGCAGGATTTTTCCAGACAAGCCTTTCTGAAAACTTTTTGCTCCAAGAGACACGTTGTAATTAAAATTGCAGCAATGAAATCCCAAACAATATAAAGAATTATAGCAGCAATTAATTACAGTGCTTTCAAGCTGAAAAAAAGCAATTTGCTAATGAAAACCACAATTGCTTAACAGTAACATTAACAGCAAAAAAATTGTTACAATAAATCACTCTTCATAAACACGTTCTTAGATTGGACGTCTTCCTAATTCAAACGTGTTGCATTTAGCAAATTAGCCAAAATGTTCCCTCCTCCAGGATCTACTATCCATGTCCAAAAACACTCATGTGACATAAGCACAGCTTAACCCATTCTGTGATTCCAAGGTCGATATCTGGGGATAAAAGGCTGGACAATTCAATGAAAAGGCAAAAGAAAACCCCCATCATGTTTCACACATTACATCTGCAACACAAAAAACCAGTTTATTTCTTAGCTACACTGTGTAAAGCAGAGAACAGTGACAGAATATAGGGATTTCCAATTCCAGACAAGTCAATGAAAGCATTAACATTCATATTTGATAATTTAAATCTTCTGGACACTGGCTAAAGAAGGTGTTAAGTGGTCTAACGTCCCATGGAGCAAAAAACACACAAAGGAAATAAAACAAACACAAAGAGCTGCAAGAAAAGAGATGGATCAACTGCATGACTTTGTTTAGTGGACAATTCCATGGCTACATTATACAAAATCCTAGGGAAAAACAACAAATCACATGTCTAGATGCCAAAAAAAACCTATGCAAAAAAAAAATTAGGCATAAGCTCTTTTTAACTGAAAGCCACCTCGAAAAAATCCTGGGGCACAACTTCACTTTCCCTCACACAGAAAAGTTTGTGGTTTTGTTTCAGTGGGAGTTGAGGCAGGGTGTGGAAATACACATTTAACATAAAATACAATTTCAACTATTCACTTGCAAAATAAAGGTCCACGGATGGACTACTTAATTCAACTGCAGAATATTTCTGTAGTTCAGTCCTGATCTTGACCCTCTTTATTCAAGCATGAGCATGCATTGCTTTATTACCTGCATTTATCTCTTGTGCTTTTATCTAATTTTGGCTCTATTTTTTGTCTTCCATTTCAAAAGCAAGTAAAAATTTCTGCAGATATAACAGTTCTTTTTCAACCAGTCACATTTTGCATACATTTTGCATACATGTCTTCATGCAGTGTTTTTACATTCAAAGTTTTAGAAAACGGTTGAAATTCCTGTTTTTTCAGCTTTGTGAGGCTTTACCCAATTAAAAAGTCAAAATCCTTGCTGAAGACTCACAGTTCTTTCTCCAGCCATGCATTTGTTCTACATTAAAAAATTAATGTGGTTGTCTTGAATGTTTATCAACCGTTATTCCCTCAAAAACACAGATGCTGCAGATCTCTGATTCAAGATTCATGATACAGAATTAGAGCATATTGTTTACAGTCCATAAACACTTTTTATTATAGTTTCATCATAAGGTAATTCCATTCTATGGAGCAAATTAACATATTTTCCAGGGCTCATTAATCCTCATTTAATCATTCAGTGAACATGAACCAAACCCATTAAAAGGAAAATCAAGACATGAACTCTAATTTAAGCCACAATTTTACTAATTGCATTTATCTTTAGGAAATTCTAATATATAATACTAAAAATAATTTCCCTTTCTTTATATTTAGTGTACAAACAGACCTTGGAATATAAATCATCATCTAAAATCCTGTTCTCCCTGTTCCTTTATTGCCATCAGCACCAGTGGATTTGTACAAGCCAAAGCAGGATTTCTCTGTGTCCAACTTTATTTCCTTATGAAATAGCCACAGTGTGTGTGGAAAGGGGTCTTTTTACCTTTTCAAAACATCCCAGCTGTAAACAGGGCTCCATTATGTAAGTTTCTCATGCTATGATAGGCAAATCCCACTAAGAACTTCCAGGAGAATAAATGGACAACAGGCACACGCAGAGTGATGAACAGGAATCAGAGACATTGCTGGAGTCACCAGAACAGCACAAAGATGTCACAACCACTGACAATTTTTTCAGGCATCAAAAGGAAGGAGGCTCAAGAGGAGCAGAGACAAGGAGAGAAAGACAAAGAATGGGAAGATTAATTGAAAAGCAACCAAAGCACAGCACCCAAAGAGCTGAACTCCCTTTTGCTCATGAAGTTGTACATTCCTCACTCTTGCCTGTCCTTCAGGCACTGGGTCAAATTTGCAACAATTTTGAAGTCAGCTGTCCCCAAAATCTGAACAAATGTAATTCCCACTCTAATTTAAAGAGAAAACAGAGAAGTTTGAGTATGCTGGCTTGCCAGAGGCTCACAGACCACCTTTCACAAGCTCTGCCCAACCTACTTCTACCACAATTCCACTTTAAACCCTTTTCCAGGCTTAAAGTCGAAATATTACAAGAAACAGCAAAACAGTGAAGTATAAGCAGTACTGTGAATCTTGCACTGAGCAATACAAAGAAATAGCAAACATTCAGAGGAAAAGGACTAAATGTTTCCAACATTTCCCAAGGCAGATAAACTATTCCAGTTGAGATGTAAAGAGGGAGAGCACAGGCAACCCAAGATTTTACTTTATTTCAGTTGTAAACCCTTCCTTACATCTAGAAGACACAGGGTGCAAATGGAAGAGATTCAACCAGATCCCTCTGACTTTTCCAGCTGTCCCACTCATTTCAAACAGCATCAGCTTAAAGGCCAGGGATGACACTACAGATGTCACAAAAATGTGTATAAAGAAGCACAAAGCGTTTGCTGCAGAGAGATGTCTATTTTGATAATTCTGCAACATCTCCAACACACCAAAGTTGTGTGGGTATGTGACTGGTTTCGTTGTAAAAACAAAAATTAACTTCCAGAAACTGAGGATTGCATCTATCAGTAAAGAAGTTGCATGTCTGAAGTACTTCAACAGCTTTTAATTACAATTTTTTTTAAATGAAAAAAAAAAAAAAGCTGCTTCAGAATAACAAGAAAGAAAGTACATGAATTAGTCGAGCACACACATATTAAAAATGTTTTAGTATTTAAGGTTTCTGTGCTACTAAGAGGCCAGTACACAATGCAGAATGAATGAGTTAATTCCCTCCCTTCTAGCCTAAGGCAAATATAAATAACTACCAAATAATAAATTAAATGAGGTCTAAAATGGGATCTATAATTAATGACTTTTCTATTGACCATTTAAATGACACTATTTTTTTAAAAGATACTTTCACAGAATGTCAGTCTGTAAGATAAGATACATTAAGTATGAAGTTAATTGCACAAGTATATAAATCCACAAGCATTTCTTACCCACAGAAAGGAAGCACTGCCCAGAGAAAAATTACTGAAATGCCTTCAATATAATGTCAGTGTTGTTCTGTCCCATGAGTTTAAGGAACCAATTGCAAGCACAGTTTTACAAATCCAGCACATTTTTTGTTTAGAAATAAACCTCTTTCTGCCAGCATTTTCAAGCAACAATTTTTTGCTACCTATGGAAATTAAAGATCTCAAGGTGCTGACTGCCCTTAGCTAAAATGCATTTCCTCACCTAGAGAAATGAGTTTAAAATGTAACACTGAATATACCAGGCTAACAAACTCAAATCTGAAACATGAATCATTCAACACTTCCACTGAAAGAGTAATTGGTAAGTTCTTTGGGGAAGAGATCATCTTGTGGTTCAATGTTTGTATAACTTTCAACACACTGAACTTCTGATCCACAGCACTCTAATTTAAACAATAACAATCCCTTTAAAATGGGGAAAATTGTGTACTCAGCTTATTCATAATCTAAAAGAGAAATACAGAAAAATGTCCACCTGAGTTTAATCTAAAACATTCTCCCCTGGTCTTTGGACTTGACACAAACTATAATTTTGTCATATTTATTTTGAACATGATGTATCTCCAAAAGAAAATATAAAGTAAGCAAGAACAGGGGTAGTTAAAAAGGAATTTCTATTTTTACCACACTGGTTTATTAAACTTAGAACAAATCTATAGGTTAGTTGCATTACTTGATATTGACTTTTGTTTTAATGAAGATCATTTTGGCCAAATAGTTCTGCTTCACCTTGCTGTTAATGCATTTTCTGGACATGTTGAAAATGCGATCAACATATGGCTTGAGAAGATTTGGGTTTGTTTTGCCTTATATAGTTCTCAATTTTGGTCAACTGTCACTTGAATATTTTTGTTTTAAAATGGGAGACTTATCCTTGGTCCATCAAAAATATCATCATGATGGACCAAGTACATAAAGAGAAATGCCTGATCAGGACATTACAGAAATGTTTTCACAAATTTACCTCGGCACTCCAAAGCAGCACCTTTCCATACCTCTCTGAAAACAGGAATTCTGGCCACAAAAGGGACGCGATGCCTCTTTTACTGGACTCAAACCCTGGTTCTCTCATCAATGTGGAAAGCAGATACAGGAAATTATCTGCCATGTGAACCTGCAAAATAATGATTTGGATGTATAAATAATTATTTTCTGCATGTTGCTTTGCTGAGTTAGCACAAGTGAGCTACCCCAGACAGCTCCTTTGCCTTTAGCACGAGTGATCGTCACAAAATTATTTTGGGAAAAGGATCTGAAAAACAAAAAATATGTTAGGTACAGAAGCAATGAAACAACAATAGCATACACAAGGTTTCAGAGTGATCAAAATAGCATCCTTGTCCTGTAATGTGGTGTATAGAGATAGAGAAAAGGGCACTGCTCTCACTCTAAGGGGCACAGGCATAGCAAGAGCTCTAGGATACAGCACCAGGACTTTTCCTGTGTGCCCTGCTGCTTAAATGTGAACAGTTACACACCAGGAGTTTTTCTGTTCCCAACAGCTGGCTTTGAGAAAAGCATTAAAGCTGTTAGGACATCCTCATCTGTCACTACTTCACCTCATGTCTCGTCAGGAACACAAACATGCAGCATCTACCAGTAAGTGTGAGGTGGAGCAGGAAGAACAAAACTCTGTGGATAATATACTGGTTACTAGCATGCAATGTCCTTGGAGCATAAAAGCCAAAATTAATACTTAATGTCATGAATTATGGATGCTGCTGAAAAGCTGAGCTGGAAGAGAGGCTGAGAAACCACTGTGGGGTTCCACATTCAGGAGGCAGTGACAAAGCCTTGAAGGACAGGGTTTTCTCTCTACCCTCTAAAAACTTCTTTTGCCATTATATTAATCATTATTGTGCCTATTTATTTTCAAATAAATAATTTCTTAAATAAGTTGAGACAGTAAGAAACCTACTGATTTGACAATGAAGAAACCTCTAAAAACACACAAAAAAAGAAATTTATATCTCAAGGAAAAAACATCCTAAATAAAAATAAATATTCAGTATTCTTATGCTCCATGGACAATAAGCACTATTTTTCCCTTATCTTTTTTTTTTTTAGTTCACCTTCAGTACTGATCTTCTTTTCTCACTTCTTTTTTCAGGTGTTTAAAGCCCCCTTTTGCAATTTTGTCCTGCTAAACAGAGCTAGACATGGATAATTCTGACAGATTTCTGTGAAGAGTTCCAGATAACAGAACAAAACAATGATCACCCTGTGTTTCTGGTGGATGTGCTAAAGGCTGAGATGGCTGCTTCTTGGGTCTCTGACTTCAAGATAAATGCAGCTCAAACTAGAACAAATCTTGAAAGAGAAGAATACCTGCAAATAAGAAACCTTGCTTTCTGGACAGTACTATTGTTAAGTTGATTGTGCCTTTAAAAACTGTCCTGTACGTTTATAAAATTGAAAAATGAGCTAAAAATACACGAATGAGACAGAAAAAACTCCTGTCTGAACTCTTTGATGATCAAGATCTCACTAGTCATTGAAGAATATAACAGTCCTGTTATTTCAAGAACATCAGTATAACACTTCCTCCAACATAACAAAAAAAAAAAACCCTGTTAATATTTTAGCTATTTTTTTAATTTTACCTTACTATACCTTTTTTTTTTTTAAGACATGAATTCACAGTTTGCAAAGAAGGAAAAAAATCAAAGCAATGCAAACCTCACATCCAAAAATTCAATTATACCAAGTTGTTTCAACTTTCTTTTCCTCAATTCAGCAAAAATGAAATCAGAACTGAGCCTTTTTCTTTCTTATCCAAATTTCAGTGTCTTTGAAGTATGAAATAATCAAGTTTAAACCTTAATGGGCTGTACTGCACCATGCAGGTGGTAGAACTTGTAAGCTGTATGACTATACCCACTGAATGTCAGCTCAGTGCCCAGCCGTGGCCAAAAAGCGCAGGTAAGAAATAACTAGACAAGAAGCAGAGACCCAAACAACTATTAACAGGTAAAGTCAGTTGAATACCAAACTGGATTCAAGAGAGCCTGCTTAAATATTTTCTGGAATTAAATAAATATATATGTGCTGATTGGTAAGTACCAATTGCTACAGACCGTGCTCAATAAAGTTAAAATCTCAGCTGTTTTCTGCTAAAATATATTGAAAGTTTACTATGAACAAAAACATTTCGAAGACAAAACAGTTCAAAATAGGTGTATTTTCCCCACATCCCTGGCACAAAGGACACTGCCTTGTCTAGACCCTCCTGTACTGTTCAAGAACATCACAGAACTTGTTAAAAAAAATAGCAAGTTAACATTTCAATAAAGCTGCTCTCACAAAGTTTTCTTTCCCTTTGTCTTGTACTACTGCTGGAAATGAAAAAATACACATAGAGCCAGAAATTAATCTGAATTTTATACCCAATCTGAAAATTTCATGTCATTGGTTAAAGCATAGCAAAGTGAAAAGGCACCTCATATTAAGAAATACCAAGTAACTTTACTGATAGGAACCATTATCATAAATGCAGACATAATTTACGAAAATTGAGCTAAGAAGCAACTGGTAAAATTTATAAAGTGAATTTCATCTAATAAAAATCTACTTGCATATTCTTTATATCTTAACTTTTTTCTTAAAACTGCTTTTCCTCAGACTATTTCCCAAATCTCCCAGAGCCTGTACACACTCCCAGGCTCAGATGATATTATACCACAGCTACATAACACACCCCCAGATATGTACACAAACACATCCTTCTTCCTAAAATATTCACCTGCCAAAGCTTGTGTCTGTCTGCCTCACACTGGGGTGTGCATGAAAACAAAAGAATACAGGTCTTCAGAAATTCCTGCCAATAACACTATTACCTCATTTTGCTCTGTGCCTCTAACTTCTATTAGTGATAGACGAAAACTACAAATTCTGCATGACTCCACTGGCTCAACAGCTGCTGTCACATTCTTTTCAAATTCTCCAAATTAATAATTTAAAAACCAGAATGCTACTGCTTACAATGAGAAAAACAGCTATTACTTAACTAAAAATGAGGGTAGTCAGTTCCTTGCAAATTTAAATGAAGAAATTACTTCACCGTTTGCAAAGAACTTTGCCTATTCATATCAGTTGAAACCCTTGCCTGGAAACTCTGAATTGGAAATAAGTTAAAAAGGAAAAAAAATGAAAGAAAAACACACTGGCAAAATCAGAACAGTGAAAGACACCATCAAAACAGATAAAATTACTTAAAAATAAATTACTCTCATTGTTTTCTATCAAAATTCAGCATTCTGAAATAATTTTGTTCCTATTCTGAAAGCACAAAAACCAAGCCATAATGATTTCTTTTCACTGCAGTGTGAAAAATGTAATTGTCTCAATTTAATTTTTTGTTCTGTTTTAGATTGCATATTGTAAAACAACTTTCGGAATGGGAGATCAGCACCACTTCTATTTCAAACTTATTAAGGCATCATTTCAAGAACAATGAGGCTGGAAAGGATTTCTAAAAGCTGAATCTCTCCTCAGAGTCCCAGCACTTTACTTGGGTATTTTGCAAGAGAACACCAAGCTCTACCTCAACAGATTTAGGTTATAAACAACATCAGCTATTGCTCTTACCTTGCCCATTCTTCATATTAGTTGTTACTTTTGTGCTAAAAATGGGCTGTACACATCTCTCCCTACCTTTAGGATAATTCCTGTCTATGTATTTCTCCATCTGTCCTAAAAAACTGACAGTGTGTCTTCGCCTTCTTTCAACCATGCCAATTACATGTGTGCTCAAACCATTTTCTGTATGACACAAAATTAATGTTTCATAGAGACATGGGCACAGCATTTGACAACAAATAATTCTGCATTAGCAACATTAATCTGAGGTGTGGGAAAAACACATCAGCAACCTGGGTAAGGGAAACTTGTCCTGATCAGAGATCTTGTAAAATTCACCTCACTGGTATTTTAATAGGAAATTTCTGTAGAACAACTTGACACTTCAGGCAGAACACCTCATTAGTTTCTCCCTGTAGCACAGAAGTAAATGCTTTCAAATTTCATCTGCCTGTTCACTTCACTGATCATACACCAACTTATCCTAATTCAGAACAGCAAATGAGTATGAACATAAGACCTGGGAGCCCATAGCATGACACTGATCCTTTACTCGACCAAAGCAAACTTAAGTGTGCATGGAAAGTGAATTTGTGAATTAGAGCTTTAGACAAAGTTCACAGAGCTCTTGGGGAACACTGTTATCAACCTGAACACAACCCTTGTGAATACCAAGTTTTCCAGGTTTTTTAGCACGATGTCCAGTGCTGTCTCTGTGCTCTGGCCATTGTTAGGCCTCCTTCAAGCAGAGACCACATAAACCTAATCACACACTGCTCAGGACACACCACTTTTCTGCTCCACCTGTTTTCTCTATCCAGTCGAGTCCCCAGAGAGGAAAAGGGAAGAGGCAAGGACATAGAACAGCTAAAAAACAGTCAAAGGTATTAAGTGAAAATCACCTCCAAGTTTTCCAGCAAGGTACCCCAAACCCAGACTGAAAATATGACAATTTAAATCAAGCAAACTTAAAGAACAAAGGAAAAAAAGTCCTATGAGAAGATGAGTCAGCCTGAAGGAAAGCACTGACCCCCCTAAAGCTCACTCAGTTTCTCCATGTAGAGTAAGGCTGGGGGAAGGAATAAAAATGGATGGATGGGTTTGGGATAGCAGGTTAACAGTGGAACTGAACTTCTAAAAGTAGTCAAAATTTACCCATCTGTTTAAATGTTCATGGGAACCTCCCAGGAATCCAAACTCTCACCACTGCTCTGAAGCAGGTCAGGAGTCTCCTGGCAAACTGCAGCTACAGAAAAACTCTGCACCTGCATCCCCTATCCCTCCTGCACTGCCTATGCACTCCTTCACTGCTGAGGTACCATAAAAACAGGCATTCACCAAAAATTGGTAACAAGCCAAACACCCACAAGAATAGAGTGGCTCACTGCTTATCAGAATTGCTTTCAGTGATAGACAAAAATTTTTAATGAATGGTAGAGGAAAATGTTCTAGTGAAAAAACCAAAATTATTTAACAGCAACATATTGAGCCATGAGAGTCTACTTTTCTCACACTAACATTTTAAAACTATAAAATATTGACAATTTATACATAAAGGAAAAATGGAGGCTCACATCTGATTGTCCGAACACATACACTCTTTCAGGATTTTGTAAGTTCTAGTCCTAAATTTGCCATGAAAATTTCTTTCTTTGAGGCTCTGACTACATAGGTATGCATGAGAAGTGAGAGCTGGTAGAAAATTATTTTGCTCCTGCATGGTAGAAGCTGTGATACAAACTTCCATTTCCAAAATTCACCTGAACCCTGGCGTGTCTGAAAGGTCGTGCACGTTCAGCGACTCCCAAGAGCAAGGCATCCTCTTCCACAGGCTCCCAGGAAACACCACAGAAATCACAGGCACAACTCCATGGGCACTGGGAGCTGCTTCTATGAAACATCTTGAACACCCAGATTTCAATGTCTTATTCCCTGCAGTATGACTGCTCAATACATTTCCATTTATTATTTAATTTGGGGTGTATTCTCAACAAAGGACTTCCACGATCTGAATAATATTTTGTACATTGCTCTGGTACAGAATGGTTTTTCTTGTAATCTGATTTCATTCTTTCCAACTTGCAAATTTAAAAAGAAAAGCTGTCAGGGTAGATCATAGTTGGCATGTCACTTTCCAAATATCATTTACATTTTTCTCTTTACATACATCTTTAATAGTCAATTTCCTTATTTCTATACATATTTTAGTGTGAAAATGTTTGCCATCAATATTAAAATATGAATTATCTGCATAGCCACATACATAGCTTACAGAATTACCTCGAATCCCATCTATTACTCTCATATTTAATATCCAATATCCCTTTTTGCTATCATATTTTAATATTAAGTTGCTTCCCTAGCTGTGCACAGAAAGAAATCTTTCTCAATGCCTTCATATCGATAGATAGATAGATAGATAGATCCTCTAAAGCAGAAATGAAAAGAAATCTTAGAAAGTTTTGGGATGTTTAAGTATTGATAAACTAAAAATCAAACCTGCAGTCTAAAACATAGTTAAAGTTAGCTGCATTCCAAAATTAAATATCTTGTAAGGTATTTCAGAAATTCCCTTTAATGCCAAAAAAGTCACACTTTGAAGTAGCAACCAAATACTTCTAATTCACTACATGCACATCTATAATTTCTCATCTTGGCACTGTAGCAGAAAACCCATACAAAAGATTATGTATTGGTCCAAGTTGTTGGTTGTGATGCCATATTCTCATGGCTGAAGTTGAGATGACACAGGACTAACAGAGGTGAAAAATTCACGTTCTTCATGATGACCAAGCTGTGAGACATTCCCTTAGTGAATTAATAAAGTACGTCTACCAGGCCATATACCAATGAGTGCTTTTTCTTCTGATTTGTTATTATGAGATTATACTAAATTTTACATGCTAGGGACTAATGACACTTCATTCTTGTCTTCTCACATGCATCCCAAAGTGAGAGTCATCACCCATGGCCAGGTTTGGAGACATGTGCTACTCTCAGCAATAAATGTTCATGTAGAGACCCAGATCTAACAAAGAAATCTGAAAGGCAGAACACTGCTTCAATATATGACATTTTAAGCTGAAAGCATTATTCAGTATGGTGTCTCCAAGAAGAGAGACAGCAAGCATCTCAACTTCCAACACAAGGTAATTAGTTGGTCCCTACAAAGGTGAGAGGATTTGAATGTCTGGGTTGGAGGAAGGAAGAGCATCTTGAGCATTCCTCACCTGGGAAGAAACCCTGACCACCAGACTGCAAGAAAAAGCAGATCACACCCATGCTGCTCCTTCAGCCGTACAAGAATTCCTCTCACTGCTGCATGTGCCCCAAAGCATTCTGTGCCCTTCCCTGGAGACCACCGAGGGGTGAGCAAGATGCAAATGCTGAGCCTTCATCAATGCTGAGGCCCTCTGGGCTTACACAAACCCCAAACTTGGGTAGTCAGGGAAGCTGCAACTCAAATGCTGAGTGACATCTCACTCTGAAGACTGCAGGGTTGTGAAAGAGTTTGTGAGGATTTCACACCTGGAAAATCCTGCCTGCATCTTCATCTGCTTGGGCATTTTTGGAACATGGCAAGATAATAGAGGACAGAGTCACTTAAGGTCATTGAGTCCAACATCAAAAATCCAAAATTACCTGTAACAGATGCCAAGACCAATAAACTCAGCAGGAGTAACCTGTGCTATCTGCGGGATTCAACATTTTCCTCCAGCTTTTGCAGGAAACTTCATATCAGTTAAAGACGCCAAAGCCCTCCAAAACCCCTCCACAGGAGCAAAAGACCCCCGTGGGGGAGAGCAGGATGAAACCAAATGTACAAACGTTCACTGTGATAAAAGTGATGTAACAACGAGCCACTTTTCACATTACTGAGTGATTCTCACTACTTTTCATACTTTTGAGAAACTTCCACTGGTGAAGTTCTCTCTAGGTCAGGTGCTTGCTTCAGGCAATTTTAGCTCAACTCCCTACCCTCCTCAGGACACAGAAGGCATCTGGTCCAAGTTTTTAATGTGCTGGTTCATCCAGTGTATATTTAGCATGCACAGGAACTTGCCCAAGCAAACTGAGAGGAAGGGTCAAGAGTTTAAGGAACCAATGCTTATGAAGTCAGATTTCAGCAGTTTTGCTGTGCACAGACACAATTGTTAAGTATCAGTCTTGGTAAAGATTTTAAGGTGAAATTTTCAAAACCCACACAAGAGCCAGAATTTTAAAAATGAGACTTGCAATCTTAACTTTGTTCAAGTGCTTTTGAAAGACCTAATTATCCACAAACCAATCTGAATATCACAATATATGATTTAAACGTCCAAAGTAAGTCAATACAGAAAACATATCAGAAAGTTAATTATAAAGATTGAAGTTGCAAATAAAGACATCAGAGAAAACATACAAGATGCAACAAGGATGGGAGGATGACATTGGCAAAAGAAATGTTAGGGAAGATATATATTCTTCATCCTTCAGGCCTTGTCAGTGTTTAAACACATGGCTGGAAATGACTTACCAGGCTGGAAAACCTCCAGCTTCTCTGGCGGCATGGCACTCCAAACAGCAGGTGGTTTACGGTCCATTGAGCAGAATGAGGGGCAATGCCCTCCTCCATTTCCCTGTATTCAGACTCTGCTTCCTGATTATGTGCACGTTCAGTCTTGGAGTAAAATTCCACACGCTCCATAAATCTTGAATTAGCTGTTGTACTGGAGGAGGTTTTTTTATTACTGTTAGAAAGCTCACGACAAAGCTGTCAACAATAGCAGGCCACCAAAATATTTCTTGTTATAAAAAAGGCAGGAGAAATCGAGAGGCATGACTGTCTGGTAATAACTTTGAGCTGTGGCTGTAAATTGCTGCATTCATTACACTGAGTTGAAAATTGTACTGACTAGATGAGACCTCAAGAAGACTCCCACAGAACCTGCAGAGAAAAATGGACCATAGAAGTCTCATCAGTGACTACCCAGTAACCCCCAATGCAGGGTGGGTTATGTGTGTATAGATATATATATATAGGGAAAGAAAAATACAAACTCAGCCATATATGTGCATATTTTATAATCTTAGGCTGCTGGGTTTTCACAAGAATATTATTAAAGCATAGATGGCTCTGCTGGCTGCATTCAGATGTCAGATTCACAGCTAACAACTTAAATTAATTCAACACAACTCATGCCCTGTCATTTTGTATTTATTAATTATCTCAGTAACAGTAAGAATGTCTACTGAAATGTGGAAAAGCAGTAATTTGTTCTATGAAATATGAATGGTCATTTCATATGAAATTTGCTTGTAAGCATTTCCAATGAACTGCACACATGCACAGACAGGTCCTGTTGATACACAACTGAGGACTGACAAGCCCAGGGCAAAGGATTCTTTAGCATCAAACACAGAAAAGAAACCCAGAACTCCTGAAGCAGCAGAAACCAAAATATTTAATCCACAAAGAGAACTATAAAGAAGCAAAGACATTGTCATGTTTATGCAGAAACAGAAAAGTCTGTTTTAGTTTGAAAAAAAAATCCAAAAAAGACAGCTAACCTCATTTGATACATTCAAGCAAAGGCACAGAAAATTTCATTCCTTATTGCTTTTTGGGTGATTTAACAATAACACCTGCAAAACCTCAACACTGTGTTATTAAAAAAATTAAATCTTCATGGTTCATGTGCACTGTGCAAGGGTTCTGCTATAAAACAGCCTATCCAAAAGGTAATGTCACTGGGAAAGTGGAGAAGAGGCAGTGCTTCAGCACTTTCACTGGCTGTGAACAAGCACTGATGAGTCATGGGGAAGCACCCAGCACCCCAACAGGGGTCAGGGTTCAGAGCCACAAAACCCAGAGGAAATAAAGAGCAATAAGCTGCTCTGACCAGCAGAAAGCTGAGCATGACACAGAACCAAGAGGAAATATCCACGGTGTAGAACAAGATGTGATCAGAGGTGAGAACAATGTCACACTGTGCCAAATGGAAAGTAATGAACCCATTAGTTTTACTTGGGAGATCCCTGAAATCCTAAAAAACAGTATGGGGAGACACAATGAGCAGTCTGAGAAGCTTTTGTCACCAGTTTCTCTGTTCAACAGAGAAAAGGACAGTGCAGTAATTTGTGATTTTGAACTTGAAAGAAAATGGCAGAGGATGAGGGACTGCAGAACACTGTTCATTTTTCAAACATCCATGACATGCAGATTCTGGGAAGTTTGCACATGAAACTTCCCTTTATATAACGTTTAAAGCAATGCAAGGAGTTAAATAATTTATACATTTTAAGTCACAAAATGCAAAAAGTAGGACAACGCTCTCCTTTGGTAGTCTTTCTCTTTATTTTTTTCCCAATGGCACAAGTCACTCACAAAAGGTGGAACATAGAGAAATTCCTTCCTTTCATTTTCTGCTGAAATTCCCTTTTCCCCACATTTTGACTACAGAAAAAAAGCATTTAAACTCAAATGTAAACAAGATTATTTACCATCACAACCTACCGAATGCTAATCAGCCTTGGAATCATCCTAGGGATTGCTTATAAAGAGAAATCAAGACTTGAAATATTTTTGAGAATTTTCTGTTCGTGTCATACATACAAAAACGTGAGACACAAAAGATGAGAGCCTGTTCCCTCATACATGCAGGAAATCAGCTAAGAAGTACTTCTTCACCACAACCACTCTTTATCCCATTTTTGAGCAGCCCTAGAAGCAAGGGATTTGTATTCCAGGAGTGACAAGTCATGAGGATCAGTGACTTTCTCAACCCTGTGGTCAACAGAGTCCCTGACCTAAAAAGGTTTTGCATCTCAAAGGGCAAGACAAACTTCAGCTGCCGAAAAATAGATTATTTTAACTTCATAGATGATTGGCTGAGAGCATTTCAGCATTTCAGACTAAAAGTGTTCACTAGGATTACAGTATCCAGTCTGCTGAGTAATGCCTTCAAAATCCAGTAAGTTTTTCACACACCACTTTACAAATAATTATTACCATCTCAAAGGGAAAGCAACAAACCCCTTAGTTTTACTCAGGAGATACTTGCAAATATTAAAGCAGATTTGAGAAGAAACACCATGATACATCTAAAGACAGATCACTTTCAGCCACCTCGAAGCCTGGCAACCTGCATACAGCAAACTATTAGAAGCCCACGCCCCTAGGAAGGGAAAGACCTTGTCTTGTATATGTGATCTAAAGTTAAGATTAAATTATTTGTCTCAATTCACTAAGACTGGATCCCCATTTAAAAAGAAAAATTAAAAATCTGGAACTCTTTAAACCACCACCCTTCAGAAGTTCCCTTCATACAATCCAAAGCTTCAATGTGGTTGGTCTGTGCCATCACAGCAATCTGACCCTGCCACCTGCTTTCCGACGCTGGAAAGATCTTTAGGCAGCTTTGCCCAGGTTTATAAAGCAGGTAGAAAGTGTTTAATGAGATGGTCTACCCACTTACGAAATTCAGTGCAAAACTGTACCAAAGTAGTTAAAATGTTCAAATATACAGGACTACCATATAAAAATTCATCATCTTACTATAGCTAGTGTACATATATACAAAACCCTAAACACTTCATTTTGACTCCACTGTTTGAGCACAAGTCCTCTAAATCAAGTCAGCACTCAAAATGAGGATCTCAGTCCTCCACACTGTCCACAGCAATGGATTTAAAAAGAACAACACTTGGGACTTAACTCACTGCAGCCCAAACATCTCCAATTGTGCAGGCAAATTTGGACACATGCCTTCATTCCATTTCCTGAATTACAGCAAATTATATATTATGTAACCAGCATTTCTCATTACATGAATATAAGCTCCTCATTAATATTCCAGTACTTTGTTTCCTTTATAAACAGTTTATATACCTGCACAGAACTAAAAATTAGGATCAGGAAAACCTGCCAACAGTTCAGTATGAATATAGAAGGGAAAATGCAGAGGTGGACTGCTTGCACTGGAAAATCATCTGCTATCTGCATGAACTCAAAGGGACAGTAAATGATTCAGACACAAATTCAGATGTTTGTTCCTCTGCTCAGCACAGGTATCATTACTGTGGCAGCAGAGAGGTAAACTCTCTACATAAGGAGTCATTTGAGCCACTGATAATCAATTTGAGGTAATGTGGAACTGCAAACATAATAAAAGCCAGGTAAACAATGGAAGTTATGTCAGCTAATTTATGCAATATCCAAAGGCCTGGAATTTTCTTAGAACAGGAAAGAGGCCATAGTATCTGCAATGACTTGTTTCATGAACATGAATCATCTTATTTCGTGAGCAAAGCTTTTGTTTGTGGGAATGACACATTCCTATTCTATATGCAGCTATTTTGCAAATCTGGAAAATTAAAAAAGCAGAATTTTTTATTTTTTCTTTTACTGTCAGATACACTTTTCATATCAAAAGAATTAAAACAAAAGACTCCTAACAAATGGAGTTTCCTTCCCCTGGAAATCACTGCTTCAAATTGAATCATTAAAAATACTTTAACAGAAACCATTATCAGTCTCACTCTGGCAGAAATGTGCTTACCACTGGTTTTAGATATGCAGATAAATGATGGGCACTGGCTCTGGAATTGAAAAGCTCATGACAAAATGGCCTTGGCTATAACAATATAAAGGATGGTTATAAAACTGGCGGAATAACCATTGTTCAATCTAAATAAATGTGATGGATTGCTGCATTCTCCATGACAGTGTGCAAACAAGGGCATAGAGCACAAGACAACTGCTACATCCTCAAATCCTTTAAGGCATCAACAAATGATTCCAACCCATCTTTGACATAGAGGTGTTCAGTTTTGTATACACACAAAGTTTTGTATACACATACAAATTAACCACACTAGAACTTTTACAGTCAAATAGTCCCCTTTGTCCTTTATCAGCCAATGCAGATTCATTCAAATGAAAACGATGCATATTTAGTTCATTGACATTTCAACAAGAAATTAAATCCCACAGGGCTTCTCTGCATTTACTCATAAACATGCAACAGAGAGGCCTTTTCAACCCAGTGATACCAGCTCAAAGGTCAGCAGTGCTCTTCCAGCAATGAAGTGAAAGGAACTATTTTCCCTACAAAGTCACTCCTACAAATTCCACCCCTACCATGTCTGAAGAGTATATTTTTCCCAAAACCCTTGCTTTTCATGGAAAACCTCTATTAATTGACACATACAAGAGACCCTATGCCCAAGCCTGATGTTTTTGATATCCTTAACTGGAAATGTATCATTTACACTGCCAGGGAAAACTCACCTGCCTGGGGGCAATTTGCATATAGAAGTAACTGTTCTCTTTTTATTGAGCTCCTTGTTCTTAGACACACGAACTCAAATTATTAACAAGTCTGAGACACTAGCAATGAAGGGACTCGGGATAAGAAAATACAACACTGGAAAATCACCTCCTCCAGGAATTTGAGGTTTCAAACAAATATTGCTATTCATCTATGCAATGGAGACAGTACCAACCACATTTTAATCACTGCTTGCCAGCCTCCTTATCCTCCATTACATTTACTTATTAACCTAATGTGAAATGGTGGTAGCTTAGTTATGTTTGAGCAGGAAACTGCCTCAAAATATCTTGAAGCAAAGTAACAAGTGCTTGCAGAGATTTTCCCTGTATTATTCAATTTTACATCATACCAAAAGCAGGATGCAGTATTTTTCCCTCCTGTAAACCTTACAGAATAAAACATTGATATCTCTGAAGATCCACTAGCATTTCTTTTAATATTTTGGGATTCTACTGTAAAATAACAGGGCAGATTTGAGAACTAAAAGATTTTAAGAGCTTCCTTCTTTGATATGCCATCACCCTTCTCCCCTTTCCCCCTTCTGTGCCAGAGGTACTTGTACAGGATACATGCAGAGCATCCCTTAGATCCAGGACAGACATCGCTGTAAATACACTGGTGCCTAGCCCATGCTTATGGCAGAAATCTGAACACAGTCCAGCACATTTCCTATTACCTCCATACTTGTTTCTCTCTTGTTAAACACAAGGAAAAAAACCACACCAAAGCTAAACAAAAAAACCCTCGAACACACAGAAAAGCAAATGTGGCAAATAGAAAGGATACAACTAAATAAAGAGTCAGCAAAACAGAGTCCTGTGAGGAAGCTTCAAACACAAGTCAAGAGTTGAGAAGTCAATTGACTGAAAATTCTTAATTATGGTATTTATCCCCTTTGAGTAACAACATATTAATTCTTCGAGGTAAGAAAGGCAGATGGAGGCACTTTCCCAGCTCAAGTTTTCTGCAGCTGTAACTCTGCATTCCAATTAGATCAATGGAGACCCTTAATCAAGATATAGAGTTGAAAATTTTAATTACATACTATACCTTCTTATACAGCAAACTGTTAAGAATGTGGCTATTTAATCTATTATTTTATACTTCAAGAACATGAGCATGTGAGTTGATTTATCAGGGCCCAAGATAGGAACTTAATGAGCCTAAGCAGTTTATACCACACACACACACAATGCTATTTTCTGGTTGTATCACACAAATACTTTCAGTTATTTTATATCAAATACACACAGAACAACACTCTACTGAAAGCAATATGCCAATTTGAAGTTTAAAACTACAGGCATTCTCTGAGCACTGAACCTAAAGCAACACAGTTGACACCAGGAAAGATATTTCTACAAAGTGCCAACTTTCACATACTTGTATTAAGTTAATAGCATTTCAGTACTGAGTATATTTTTCCCTTCAAAGGAAAAAATTGCTTCTAAAATCTGAGTATCCTTAAACTTAACAGCACAAATGGTCCACCTGCAGTGGAAAAACCTCAGTGCAGTTCTCAGGTTTGTATCATGGTTGTCAGCAGAACCCTGAAATTCAAAGTAGCGGGGTTAGCATCAGCAGCAAAAAGCCTGTCTACAATTTCACTTTCATTTTGCTTTGCAGATGTGTCAATTGACTGCAATAGGAAAATAGTAAAGCAAATGTTGAATATTTCCACCAAAAAAACCTATCCCTTGGTACCCAGCACCCCCCGCAGTGACTATGAGCTGAATAATGAACATAAAACTGTAAAACACGTAAAGGAAAGACAACTTGTTCTGAAAATTGAAAACAACAACAATAAAAAATTACTGCAATGAGTAAATAAACATAACTGAGAAAAATACATATAGCCCCTTGTATCTGTGATCAGTTAATTATTAAGTTAATCAGGTCATTCCACAAAGCCAAGATACCTTTGTGAATATTTACAGTAGCCCTCTCTAAAGACCAGATTTGCAGAACAAGTTCCAAGTCCAAATAAGTCCCCACATTTTTCAAACTTGGGGCTTCCTTGGAAAATTACTTTTCAGTGACATTCATGAGATCTATTAATTGCATATCTGCAACATCAGTCATTACCATTTTGCAACAGGTTGCAGAGATAAAGTGTCATGTTCTTTGAACCTGTGTCATGTTAACAGGTGCTCATTGGCACAAAGCAACAGAAAAAAAATTAAATTACTAAGAGAAACTAAAAACACTGGTTTTCTGCTTTTTTTACTCTCAACAGTATAATTCATGTAGTAGCCCTTTAAGGAGACAAATACGTCATTAATAATTTGCAGCTTCAATTTCTATAAATGGAGACATTTATAAACTGCTTGGGTGGGCTCCAGGAATGAACAAGCTCTCTTATACCCATGAAAAAAGGCAAAAGGCATCAGTTCTTCAAAGTCTCATCTACCTCAGGCTTCCATCAGCCAGAGCAAAATCTGGTTATCACCTGCTTACAGAAGTTTGAACTTCAGTAACCCAGTTCTGATTTTGGGTGGTAAAGGTCATCAAGCCTGGCTTCTTGAATCCAGAACTCTTAACTTTGCATCCATGGAGGAACTCTGCAAACGTTTTACATAGGAAGGTAGTTTTTCCCATTAGAAGACAGTACTGTGTTATGAACAACAATATTCACATATAAATTAATCTCTTGCCTTCTCTGGAAAGGTTATTTTCATCTTAGAGTTACAGGAACTGGCTCTTGATGTCAATCTGTTTAACAGTTACAAAAGCAAGAATATAATTTTACCTCAGGGGAAAAAAAAAAAGAACTGCTAAAAAATTGGCAAATGAAACAAGAAAGTAGGCTAAATATTCCATGAGATACTTGGAGAAATATTTATGATAAAAAATAGTAACAACAAAACTGTTGTTTTCTATTGAATGAAAGGAAAATATCACCGTGCACAAGCCACGGCAGTGATAAAAGGACATACAGAATAACCAGGCAGCAAATAAATTAACTCAAATTTATGGGTTCCTAAAAGAGTCTGTTAAAATACATTAGTAGAAGACAGATAGCATTACTTAATGGATCTGGAATAAAATTAGTAAGTGCAAACATTCCTTACTCAGTACTTATATGTATATATGTACTTATATATTTACATATGTCCATGCCACTTAAAAAGCTCAACTTCTCTTAAAGAAATACACCAGTAATTTTGGAGTGGGAAAAACAAAAAAAAAACCAAAAAAAA
>VZRZ01003591.1:503031-516406 GCA_013398175.1 Climacteris rufus
TCTCCTTTTCTCACAAAAAAAAAAAAAAAAAAAAAAAAAAGTAGGCGAAAATATTATCATTACATTTATCTACTGTATTTTATTTTATTGACTATGCAAAAAACCTCATCACATCAGTTTAGTGAATTGCATTGCTTTGTGGGTGGCTCTTACTGCAGCTGGATGAAACACAAAGTTTTCAAGAGTTCAGGTTCTGTTTTCACCCTGAAACACTGGCCAATATTTAAAGCACTCAACATACTTCAACACACCAAAGCATAGCTCTTGAAATCCAGTGATAAGAACTATTCCCAGATAAACATGAGCCCTTTGGTTCTCTGGAAACTTGAAAATTAATAAGACTCAAAAATATCCTCACAGAAGAAGAGCACATTACTTCGTATTTTTGCTAAATGTGTATGCCAGATCTGAACATTCTTGCTGTCCTCACTACTAAATACATTTTTGAGTCTGGCTGCAATAAGAAGTCCTTGACTTGGTGTTGGTCTTCTCTTCTTAACTTTCAAGATTCCAGGCTTAAGTGTTTTTAAAAATTCTGAAAGGCAGGAAACGTAATGCATTTTATTCTTAATAGATGTATTTATCCATGGTATATCCTGTCATATATACCCAAATGCACCTTGAACATTCAGTCCTACAAGCTCACACGTGCTAGATGGTTACAAAGCCATCAGATTAGTGACAGCTGTGAAAGGCAGTGAAAAATTTAAAGTGTGTACTGGAACAAATGTAAGGATACACACACACACTCCCCAATTTATTTCTTCAGGCATGCTTCTTTAATTCTATGATTACATATTTTATTCCTGCAGAATGCATTCAGTTTGCCACTTGAATGTCAGGTAGCGGAAAAAAGCACAGGTAATTATCATTTTAATCATCAGTCTTCAAGTGATTAACTTTTACTTAATGAAAGTATTTTTGAAAATCTCTTCCAGACTCCCATTTTACTCATCACACGTGATCTGCTGTGCCCACTAAGGGTTCAAATTATCCCCCTCTTATACAGGCATCCTTTTGGACTAACTCCGCATTTTTAACTCAGTGCCTAATTTCAGCTAAAACCAAGGCATCTCCTTGCAGAACCATTCAGGTGATTTGTCTTTATCCCAACTTCATTCACATAAGAAAAACACTGGTCTAAATTAAATTGCTGAAAATGGAGCAGAATGTACTTGAAGATCAACACAGAGAATCAATCCATCTGTATTAGAAGAGAGCACCATCAGAAAGCAGTGTTCTGAATTTTCTTTGGGATCCCACACACTGATAGGAACTCCATGCACTTCTGCCATTAATTTTGCCTGAAACCAGCCTGAAGCACAAGGGTAGCTTAGGATGTTTACCCCTCACTTAACTTTTACTGCTGTGAGCCAGCACCATCCTGCGAGGGAAGACTTCTGCAAGAGGACTCACTTGATCAAGATCTTTGGGATCAAACCCATGACAGCAGCACAGTGTGAAGACATTGGCTCCAAAACACATCAACACACTAATTAGAGCTGTAAGACACTTCTATCGCAAGGAAAAATGTACTTCTCTTAGGAAACATCTATACTGTTCTGTACTAGCATTGTTAATAGAATAAAAGGAATTTATATGATTCTTACAAAGTACAAAAGCACATTTTCAAAAATTAAAAGCAAAATTTAAAAAAAAAAACCAAAACAAAACAAAAAGCTGCAGCAAAGTCACAGAATCCAAACTTCTGCTTTGTGTTTTCCACAAATAAGGTACAAGTGGCATAGTAAATTTTGCTCATTATGTACAAATTCTAAACATTCTTTTTCTGACAAAAGGCCAAGACCCAGTGACAAATTCAGGGGTGCTATTTTCAATAGGAAAATAACAGTCACCAAGCCATTCACAACAGAGGTGTGAAGGACCTGTTCATATGAGTCTGTTCTTCTCATGATCCACTAAACTGGAGACAAATGTGGCCATTTGTGTACACAGCTTAATTTTGCCTAGGAAAAAAGTTCCATAACATTTAACAGTAAGTCTTGACTTTCGCAAAAGTTACTTTCTTCTTTTTTTTTTTGAACTAAGGAATGTTAAAATATCTTATGGCTATTGATATTACAACATGCATAAAATTCTGGTCTCCTGTTTCTTTTAGGACATTGTACACCTTCCAGCTAATGTTATAGTGGATATTTTAGTTACCTGTACAAATACTGAATCACTTTTAAGTGATCACTTTTAAGCTCTTGGCCTGGCTGATCTCTTGTTGCAATGAATCCCATACGTTATGGAATACATAAAAATGTATTTACAAGTGTCAAATTTAAACATTTTGCTGGAAATTAATTTCAAGTGCACACTTCAAATACTTTCCCCCGTAATTAATGATAGCTCCTCTTATTAGATGTCTGATTTCTCTTTGGGCTCAATTAAAACACCTCTGCTTCTCAAAGATTTCTCTATTATTTTCATATTCAGCTAGCCTCAATGTTATCTGCAGTAAATAAATTAAAACTTTTAGATATGTTAACCAGCTTCTCAAATAGAGAACTGCTTCATGATTCTGTTTAATAATGAAGAGTAAAGTTCTATGTGAGCAGTTTAAAAAAATATGTGTAAGGCAAAGGAAAATTTTCTTTAACAGAAATTAAACAAACTGACCTCCACTTATTATCATCAGATAACTTCAGTAAGCAGATAGGTTTGGAACTATTTGAAAATTGTGTGTTTGAAAATTCTTAAGCTCTGTCTGAAGTCAGGTAGAAGTATGAAACCACCTCCTGAAGACACTTTTCTGAAAACTGTTCTAAATAAAATGTGGGGTATTTTTAGTTCATAACACTTCATTGACCCAAAGTCATAATGCCTTTCAAGTATTTCTGTACAGACTAAACGACTCTGTCCCTGTAAAAGCAAAAGGCTTTTAACCTTTATCAACCTTAGTTTGCTACACTAATGATCTGATTCCTTCGTGGCCCCTCAGCAGCCTGACCTGAGGGCCGCATTGCTGGGCTGAGGTTCAGTCTCCACATCAGCTGATATGCGTGCTAAAATCTGGGATTGAAAGGCAACAAGCCCTCAGCAGGGTCAGCTTGCAGCCAGGCTGGGCAAGAAGAGCTCAAAGAGGTGCATTACCAACACCAACTCTCATCTGTCCTCCCTCACATAGCCACTGAAACCCACTGCCAATTTTTCAACACTAAAAAACTAATTTGAGTTTATGATCCTTTTTTCCTCTTCATGATTAATCCTCTAGTGTTGCCCTGACTTCTGCAGTTCTGGATGTTATCGTTCTTTTGTAACTGGCTCTCAGACATTCTTTGTAAACATAGTCATGTTATTGTAACGGTATCTTTTTATTTACATTCCTTTCTCCTGGGCACAGAAGTTTGATGGACATTTCCTTTGACCAGTGTGATTGAGGGGAAGCCCTTTGTCTCCTCCAATCCACAGTGGCTTATGAGACACATATAAAATAAAGATGGGCGGGGGAAGCCCAGAGTTTGTTCCTTGATCTCAACAGGTGTTTGTCTCCTTCTTTTGTGTCGTTACTGCGACAGTCTAGTATAACATGATTCAGTGCAACTCTTAGCTGGCCCTACCACTGACTAAATCATTCAGTTGAAACTCATTTGAAAAAATATTAAAGCAATTCATAACAATTTTCAAAGAGCTGTAAAATGACCTAGACTAGCCTCAGAGTGACACAGTAAATGATACTCAGTGATACTGTAAATATCTGTGGTGTAAACTGCTGCTATATAACTGACAAAGCAGTGTATAGTACTGATTAAATGCTGTCTTCAGCTATAGAAGTGAAAATTCAATTGGCCACTTTTGTAACTGGTAGCACTGTTTCAGAATCAAAGACAGCTGATGGTATGATTTTATTGTTCTTCACACTAACTGCACTAAAATACCAAACTAAATTAAGAGTGTTTTGCTTTCTCACAACGATAAATAAAATTCAGTGTCTTTCTCATCATTACAGCTGACAGGATGCAGCTCAAACCTTCTAAATAGCTGGAATCAGAACCTTTATACCACAATCACGATGAAACTTTCCATATTAAAGAGAAAGTTGGTTTTAAAAGACAGGTTTTCCTCTTCCAGGGTAAGCTCATGACTCACTGAAAGCATCAGCATTTTGTTTCCAATAGCATAAATCACCCTTATCTTACCTCTATATTCACAGAGCATCAGCACACTAAAATTGTGCAAAATCACACAAACTTTCTTCCCATCCTCTTATGGGCCAAAGAGAGTGTGATATCCAAAGTCCAACAGTTATGATTCATGTCACACCAGTAATGATTCATGTCACATCACCTTGGGTATTCCATGAGTGGTGCCTGCTCTTGGGCTTTAACCTCACATGTGACAGGAAAGCAGCAACTGCATCAGGAAAACATCACTTCCAGAAGAGAGGTGCCAAAGGCAGCTCCTCCAGAGCCTACAGACACAAGGGAGATCTCTCTCAAGCTATTTCTGAATGACTTTTCTGCTTAGGACCTGCATTTGGAGCCCCATGGACTTGATTCTGTATTCACTTCAACTTGAGGAAGCTTCTGCTCCTGTTTGGGGGCAGAGGAAATGGCAAAGTAAATTAAACTCTTCCAAGCTAACACAGAGTCTAAATGAAAACATTGGATGACTGGATTTTGTTTCACATCTAATCTGGTGATTACTTCGAGGGTTTTAATGTGATTTTCTGTGATAACATTTCATAATCTCTGAACAGAATTGAGAGCACCTAAATACCAGTTTTACATGAAAAATTAAGTCTAGCCTATTTACCAGCTCCAGAGTCCATGGTGACAGTGTGTGCTGCTACACAGCTCTAGCAGGCCATACCTACAGGGGGGTTTAATCTTTCTTGATTTTAATTGCTATCAGACTTTTACTCTGATTACTTATCTCAAACTTACCCAAACCCAAGGTTATTCAGTTCCACTTTAAATTAAGTGATTGAGATAAAGAATTAATTGCAATATAATTAAATACTTATAGGCAGTTAAATACTAATTGAAGGCCTTACTTGAAACTAAATGCTACTGATTTTTTCTAATGAAAAGGCAAACAAAAGCAAAAGAATGTATCAGGCTTGCCATTTTTTTTTAAGCAGCTACTTTGTACATTTCTTTATGATCTTCCATCTAAAACAAACCTTTTACAGTATTTTCTCACATAAAACGTCTACTCAGTGAGCACTGTCGATTTAAATAACAGCTATCTTCAAGTTATAAAAATTGCCTCTAGGGAAAGTACTTGCCCTGAAGAACTTGATGGAAATTAGACAGTATTACGATTATGAACTGAAAGAAGAAAAGAGTGCAGTCAAGGTCTTCCAATAAATAACTACGTACTATGTGATTTTCACAGTGGAGCCTAACTGCTTAACTTTCTCAACCAAGCAGATGTAGAGAAGCACATGAATGGCTTTAAAATGAGGGAGGGTAGTTTTAGATTAGATATTAGGAAGGAATTCTTTACTGTGAGGGTGGGAAGGCCCTGGCACAAGGTGCCCAGAGAAGCTGTGGCTGCCCCATCCCTGGAAGTGTCCAAGGCCCGGTTGGATGGGGCTTAGAGCAACCTGGGATAGTGGAAGGTGTCCCTACCCATGGCAAGGGTGGGACTGGATGAGCTTTAAGGTTCCTTCAAACCAAGGCCATTCTATGATTCTGTGAAAGAAAGGCAAAATATATTACTTTTTTAAAGAGTTAAGATTATTTCCTTTGGAATCACTCCTGAAGTTACTGAAATTAATGAAGTTATGTACCAAGTGTACCTCTGACAGCATTTGTCTTTTTCACAAGCCACAAAAAATATATAAACCGTGTGTGTCATTCTCTTTGGCTTTTTATGCCTATGTAACAACAAATCATAAAATTATTATTCATAAGACATAAAAGACTTTTATTTCAACAGTACTCTTCACAAACAGATATCAGTGTATTTTAAAAATACCTACCAAGCTATGGTTACCTTTTTGATAGAAACAAAAACCAAGAAAAATGAGAACTGAAAAAACTTAAATGTTATTCAACAGACCAAGGATACATTCACACAGAACTAAAGTATTCTGAGCATTAATCTAGCGTATTATTCACTAATTTACTTAATCACATTTGAATGAAAGGACAGTCAAGATTTATTCGTATATTGTGGTCCACAATCCAACAACATATTTACACTCATAAGTCCTTGTTCTTTCTCTTGTCTATTTTCAAATTGAAAGCACTTATTCACATCAAGCTTCCAGAATACCGATTTGTACCAGAGCAGCATCTCATCTGGGTCAGAGTAATAAAGTCCACTGCTCTGCTACAGAGTTAATTGCCTACTGCATCTGGTATTTCTGAGCTAATAGAAAGGCAAAAAAATTCCAAGACCAGCGTGCCTAACAACCAGTTTGATCCATTTCGGGATTTGTTCACATGATCAAAACAAAACTTACTTCATCAGAAGGCACCTAGGTTTGGGGGTTGGATTTCATAAGCAGGGAACTTCTTCCTGACCTGGTATAAATCCATAAGCTTTCAACACAAAGGCAAACAAAAAAAAAGACTTTGCAGGAAGCAGTGCGGAGATGAGTGCTGGGCAATATTCAATAACAGCTCTTGAGTCAGAAAAAACTCCAAGTGTCTCAGGCAATCCAGGGTGGTGAGAAGGTGCACATTACTATGGCAGAGAACTCCAGAGGTTATAGAGTTTTTATCAAAAATACCTCTACATCCCTTTCCAGATAACTTTCGGTACCAGACTGCAATTAAATTCTAAACCCTTATTCTATTTCCCCACTCATAAAAAATGTAGACATACCAGTTGTCTCAAAAAAAAAAAATTCATTCTTGTTCCACATAATCTGACTGTAAGGTAGTGAATTTTCTTCTAGAGATGTCCAATATCAAATTAATAAAATTTCTATTAGCATATTTTTATAGCATCTTTCCCATTGTAGAAAGACAAGAGACAAGAAACGTACTGGAGCAAACATAATGCAAAATTCTACACAGCACATTACTTACATGTTTTTAAAAGTAAAGAATAACAAAATTGCCTTTTGCGCCCTTCCCTCCTGTAAAACACTCCAGAAATAACCAAAACCAGACACACCTGAAAATTGCATCAATCCAAATGGAGAGGGAAACCAAGTGCTAAGTAAGGCACTGGCAAAAATCACTGCCTTGACTCCTCCATGCTCCTGACAAATGAACAATTCCCCACAGGACAATTTTGTCCCAGATCACTACGTCTACACACACAGAGAAGTCCAATGCTGACTGAAAAACTTCATCAGGAAATCTCAGGATCAGTCTTTGATTTTACTCAGTCCTTGGTCAATCAAGCCTTCAACAGCCTCTAAGAAATGAAGTTCAGGTCTTTAGCATCTGGTTCTTCTTGGTACCTAAATTTAAATCCTGCAGTCACCAGGACCACAGATACCTCAGGAACCAGAAAAATTCTGCTTCATTCATGTCTTGTCCCTGCAGCTGGGGTTAGGGAACCCTGCAAAGGATTCAAAGGACACCCTACTCTCTTTTGATTTTTACACTCAACAGGAAACAAAACTATGAAAATCAATTTTAGCTTTCTTTTAAATTGCCTTTTTTCCTTCTTCCAAGTAAAAATTGGAGAAAAAACCTGGCTGTGCTATGTCAAAACACTTTGTTCTGTATTTTATCAAAGCTCTCTGCAAATGTATGTGCAGAATGGTACAGGAATCAGAACCAAAGCAGCAGACTATTAAAGCTGGTTTAAAACTGTGCCAAGTGCTGCCAGCAATGTACAAAATAGAGTTTAAAAACTCTGTTAATTTAGTATTAGCATAATAGACCTCTTGCATTCATGCAACTCAATAACATTTTCATTTTAAATATTTAGAATTTTCAAAGAAAATGAAAAGGGTGATATTTTCCCTAAATAATCATCACCTGTTATGACTTACAGCAGTCTCTCCCTTCCACAAATTCTTACAATAAGGCCACTTTCTGGGAAGGCAATAAAAGCAATGGTAAGGGACTCACTCTCATTCCCACATGGTATTTCTTCTCCCCAGACTACAGCACAAAGAGTTCAGAAAAATGCAACACACTGCTCATTTTTATGTGGTGACTACCATCATAGTCATTTTAATGCAATCACATTATTTACCATCTGTTCTTTGATTACTCAAAATAGATTTTCTACACAGTTCATTTGGACACTTGAGACAAAGAAGTTATTTATTCCTATCAGTTCAATGTTTCAGCCACTAGAATGTTAAAAAGAAAATCTTTTTCCACAAGAAAATGTGTTATCAGACATTCTCTGATGTAATAAATTTCTGCATGATGGTATCTTGGTTTATTGTCACCTTTCAAAATGGAAATTATTTATTTGTTTTGCTCTTTTTTAATGTCTTAGATCATACACAAGAGTTTTAAATATGTTCAGCACCGCAATTCAAAGTTAATTCTGACAAACAACTTCTCCACGTTGACAAGTTTCTTGGATTAGCTTGGATTTCTCAGATTTGAGAAGAGAAACTTTCCTTACTCCTAAGTATTAATCACATTAAAGGAGAGTCAGGGCTCAAAATACACTACCAAAGAAGCTGCAATAGAAAAGTTTTATGCAGCATATTTGAGATCTATATGTGTAAAAAGAAGCATTTTGAATAAGAAGAGTTTGACATATTCCAATTAAAAAAAAAATCAAAAATCCATGATTATGCAGTTGAAGGAGGGGGACTTGTATATAAAAAATAAATACAGATGAAAATAGTAGAAATGGAAAGGAGTGACAACAACTGAAAATATTTTTGCTGATTTATCTTAAGATATTTTTACTGTTGGATACTAGGTAACATGTTAAAAAGGATAATATTATTTTTCACCATCACTTCATTATTTAACAAAACTGATTTATACACACATTTATGAAATATATGTCATACTATAGAGGTACAATTTTACAGCATACAGACATTGATTAACATCATGTATGGAATCCAAGTGTTAGACTCAGTGTACAATCATCTTGAAGAAGCAATTTCCCCTTTGCACATTTAGGTTTTGCCACAGCCACCCAGGTGTGCTGCAGTGTGGGCGCTTCTGAGCTCAGGCTGCTGCAATCCCACTTTGTGACATTCAATCACCTCACCTGACCCAAGAACCACTTTGTGACATTCAATCACCTCACCTGACCCAAGAAAGAGAGGATACAATGCAACTCTCAGATACAAAAAGGTTCGCTATCTCTCATGTTAACTATTGCATATTAAAATGAGAATTAAAATGCAACTATGTACAAATATCTTAAACCTACATGGCTCAAGAAATATTGAAAATACACTGACAGTGCATCAAGTTTATTCAGGCCCAACCTAGTGCTGAATAAACCAGAGGTCAGCAGACAACATTTATGAATTTCTTTTTAATAACTTTTGAAAGGGTCCTGGTTTCTATGAAGTGATTCCAGTGCTTGCAAACCCTATAGTTTGCACCATATTCTCATTGCCCAATAGTTCTAGAACATTAGATAAACGTCAAAAGCTTTTTTTCCTAAATCACAGACACCCTGAATGGCAGAGAACAGATTCTGAGAGCGAATCTTTAAGAAAGTCTGCAGAGAGATAATACTTGGTTTTACATGAGCAATTCTATTTCTCTGTCCTATTTTATTAATATTGAAAAAATGCAGAGATGGTACAAAATTTCTTGATTTATGAATCTCTTATCCATTTTTCAGGAGAAATATTCACTCAATATTTATTTTTAAGCTCAATCTACGGGGTTTGATTTACAGTCTTTTGTTTGCTTTGCTTGAGGTAATGCTGGAACTCTGCTGGATAGACACTCATTTTCCTTCAAAGCCATTTAAGTTGTATTATTAGAACCATTAACATGGATCTTTAGCAATTACAATGTGAAAATTGTTTATTCTAATAGATCTTCATTATAGCAGACAGGTGGTGAAGAGACAAAATTCCAGTTTCAATTATACCGTTCGATTTCAGTTTTCTAAGCAAGTTCCACTAAATGTTAAATTTTTTGTTAAATAGCTTACACCAGATATTTACAATTACCTTACAAAGCTGAGGTAAATTCAGATGAAAAAGAAAATAATTGTCATAAATTGTTCTCACATCTCTGTCTTGTAAACTTTAGACTTGGGGTGTTGACAACCTGCTGAAGTACCCAGATCTAGAACTCCCCCTCCAGCTCACTGCAATCTGCTCCTTGTAGCTATTTACCCAAGAACATCAACCCAAACACAATTTGTGTGCACTGTAATCCTCCAAGGACCTCACAGAATGCTAAATATTAAGGCACACACACAAAAACTAAATTAAGAAAAAAATCAGAATTCACAAACTAATGAGGGAGAGATTAAGAGAATACACAGCCCTTGCCTTCATTTTGCAAAATAAAAACTGAAAGCTGCACAGATGACCACTGAGTCAGAAAAACTGAGTCCAGGCCAGGAAGTCAAACAAAATGTGACAATAGTGCCAATGCAGCACTTCACTCTGTAGGTCAGCTGGAGATCTGAACCTTCCTCAGCATTTCAAAGGAGCTGAAAAAACCCCCAAGAGATCAAAGTGGCCAACAAGATTTCTCTTCTGACCTTTGCAAGCTTCGAGAAGGCATCTGAAACATGTGGTTCATTCAGTGCAGGTTATGATGAAACAAACACATGAAATGAGGAAATGGAAAAAGAAAGCTGATTGATGATCTGACCTAAGTGGCACATCCAGCTTGCAGTGGCTGAACTTTTTCAGAGCCAGAGTTTGTTACAAAAGACTCCAACTTAATAACCACACTTCAAAGATGCAGGAAAAAAAAATTAAAATATCTCTTTTTTTCAGTTAAATCAAGTAAGGAGGATCAGAGTGAGTGGTCTCAGGTTTTTTTTTCTCCTTCAGATGTATCTTGAAGGAAATCTAAAACTTGAAGTTTGCACTAAATTAAACTAACATGTTGAAGTTTCCTACTAACTTGAAAATCAGACAGTTCATCTCAGTCTCTGTTTACACCTACAGACTGAAATGTGGAGTTGCAAGAGATGAAGAGGACAGGAAGGAACAAATGCTGCTGCTTTTTCCCCCTCCAGTTTGACCTAAGGAATTGCAGGGGGAATGGGGTGTAGAACGAACAAACAAACACACACCAACAGGAGAATAATGGCATTTTGCCAAAAATTGAGTCAAAGCACTCATTACTGCACAATAAAGGAGAGCTGAGAATGGAGACAGAAAAAGCAGAAAAAGTAATATTTGTCTGTTCAAATTGAATTGAAGCTCAAAACCCTACCACAGTCAATGTAGTACCAGTGATCAAGCTGACCAAAAGGTAGATTAATAAACCACATGCTTCATCCTAGAATCCTTAAGGGACCAACATTAAGCTATTATATCAGTTAATTAGTTAATGATTGAGGAAATTTAACTGCTCTTTATAAGAAGAGAGGGATTGGGGGTGAGAGGGTTGGATAAAAGCATCACTGGTCCTTATATAGCACTGTGGTAAATTCATGTGATTTAAATTTCCTGTACTTGGCTAAAATCACAGGTTCATCATGCCACACATAGAATAAATAATCATTTCAAGATTGAAAAAGGAAAAGCCTTAAACTGAGGTATCAGCTTGATCAATGAGAGTCTCCCTACGTGAAAAGGAGATCTACTACCAGCTACTCCACTGTTTGTTCTTACAAGAAAAATACATCCATCTTTACAAAAGGGAATTAAAATTCACTGAAAATCAGCAACTTTGAGGTGATGATGAAAAAAAGGAATGCAATACCTTTTCGAGTTCAGCATGACTTTAGAAATTGGCAAACATTATGCTCTCGTTCTGTCCACCAAGACCATTTTAATATCTCAGTGACATTTGCCTACTGAAACATTTTCTATAGCTGACATTTTCTCAAACACCACGAACCTTACCTTGGTGGAGACACAGTTTCTCAGGCATGATTGTAATAGGATGACACAGCTGTTGCCATTTACAGATATAAATATAATCGACTGTTATAAAGGAGTGGGAGATCTCCCGAGCATGCAGAAAGAAAAGTTTTTTTAAAAAAACAGTAATTCCTTTTCAGAGGAACTTTCAATTTCAAGCATTTGTCACAGTCCTGCTTCAAACACACAATGCAGAGCTAAGGCACAGTAAGAAAATAGCATCTAATCCTTCTATGACTTACTCAGAAATGCAAATAGACTTAACAGGGGGTTTTAACAGCATGAAGAAATATGATTAAAATATATTTCTCAGTTCATGAACTTCAGTTTAAAAAAAATTATTAAAAACTGAAAAGTCACACTGTTCACAAGTTAAAATACTGCACTCCCTCAAGGGCTTTTTTTTCCAAGATCTTTCTGCAGTTCCAGTGGTTTGTGGGCAGTTCTAAAACTCTCTGAATTAGATCAAAAATGTGCCATAAACTTGTAACTATTCCAAAAACTGTAGGGCTTGTGCAAGGGGAAACACTTCAGTGCTGGGCACTGTGCATGGACACAGCAGAAGACAACTTTCACCCTAAGGAGCTTTAACACAAATACAGAGAAAGCAGATAACGTAGTCAGGGCCAAGACAAAGCCTTGAAAAAAGTTTCCAGATAACATTTCTGAGCTTGATCTCAGAACTACATGATTCCTTCCAATACCTACACCTCTATTTACTGATCAGAACATTTCTGAAATACAGTATAGGTCTTACCCACTCCAACATAAATTTTATTTAACTTTCAGCTCAAATTTAAGGGAATAGTTCTGTAGAGCCTTTGCACAGCTGCTACAAAACCAAACTGGAACCAGGCAGCAAACAAAGTAAAAATTAAAGCAGAAAGCAAGAATTTCAGTTAACTTAGAAATAACACATAATCCCTAGAAGTACACCTTGTGCTAATAGCTTCAGAAGTTGTGGAATAATTTTTAATGCAACCAGAATTACTCATTTTTGCCTCATGTTCTGTCTTTTGGGGTTTTTTTCATGTTCTTTCCCAGTAGGGAAAAGGATGCTGACAAAGTAACTAGCTTGCACTGCAGTCTGGGGAAAAGAGACTCTCTTCACTGAAGGTAACAACCACAGAAGTGACATTTTTACAGATTTGAAGTACACATGAAGACATAAACAACACAGACCCTGCTCTTGAGGTGAGAAAGCTTAGATCTTTCCCTTAAGTTTTAGAGCCATCTCTTAGTCTCCAGTACAGAAGAGGAGCCCAGGGACATACAGACAGGATCCTTTAGATCCCCACCCAACATTCATCTTCAGAAAACTGCTCCATCTTGTCCCTTAATATTTATGCCTCCCCCTCACCCTTTACTGGACTCTTTATTCATGTCAGAATTCCTACATTTTCTCCAACCTCATTACTCATTAATTCTGAACAGCTTTCCCACCCCCCCAACGCCCCCCCC
>VZRZ01003591.1:516523-530246 GCA_013398175.1 Climacteris rufus
TTTCTTCCATTTTCTGGATGATTAAGGAGATACAGCAGTTATAGGCAAGGGAGCTAGGAAAAAAAAAGGAAAGTCACAACTATTTCAAACTACCTTATTAGTCAGGGAGGAAGAGATTTGTTATCTTCTTAACTCTTTCCAGGCTGCAATAACTCAGGAATTGAAGTGAGAGCACAAAATTTTTGCCAGGACTGAACAGAACATAATTTTGAGCATGCTAAACATCAAAGTGCTATTTCTGAGCACTGAAATCTGCAAAGGTTATGAAATGTCTATTTGATATATCTGAGGTATGAGATGACATAAAGAGAACAGCAATGCATGTCAGGATTAGAAAGCATTAAAACCTGCTGTGTTAATGGCAGTGTACGGAATACTGCATAAAATAAAAGCCATATATTGCAAAGCCAAATGCTCATGAGTTAAGAAATAGCATTTCCATTTCCCTGTTTCAGTGCCTCTAACTTGCTCCTCTGACATACAAGAATACACACACTACCTAATCAGATGAATCCTTTTCTTTTCCTGTAGGCCCTGTTTCATTCTCTGCATAGGATAGCCCTGCTCTGGGGACAACCTGGCACTGAGCACGTTGGCAAATTAATTCCAGAAAACAAAAAATGGAGCTGTATTTGCTTCTGAGCATTTCAAATTTATTCCTAGCATTACCACAAAATAAAAACCACAGAATAAAGCATTGCCTCTGGCACTTGTTTATTACTCAACATACAGCACATTCACTTAAACTTTTTATCAATATATGTGAATTTCACATGTTACTCAGGAAATTAACAAAGCAGAATGCCTGGGACTTAAAATCTAGCACAACACATAACAGAGAGGTTCTAGCACACAAATTCATCTGATCATTCGTTCCAAACATCTTTTATATCACAGAATATAAATTGTCAGGCTGAAAAAATCCAGCAGACTCCCTCCTCTATTTCTTCCCCTCATTGTCACTGACAAGAAATACAACCTCTGTCACTGTCAGAAGTGATGTCTGACTCTGTCATAGCAAATTTAATTAGAGGATGTCACTGAAGAGAGGGATGTCCACAAACACATCTTTGGGCTCAGAATAACTTCCAGGCCTTTGAGCTCAGAGCTCCAAAACCACACAACATCAAGTTTCTAGAAAGTTGCATATTACCCTTATTCCCTAGAGAAGAGAGTAAGGAAAAAAAAAAAAAGGCTCTTTTTTCAGGTACAAAAAATGACTGGTCAAGCAGAAAGATGGTGAAACACAAGAGCAACAGAAGCCAAGTGCATCTTAAGAAACCTTCATGAGAGGTATCTTAAAATTTAAAATTTGTTCAGTAACTCATTTGGAAAACATTGATCAGCTCTGTTATGGACTACCTTTCCAGTTGATCCGATGACACTGTAATACTAGAGATACCAGAAAAAAAGAACAAAAGAATAAAACATATATCTAGAAAAACCTAAAAATGGTCTATCCCTCCTACCATTCAAAGCAATGTTGCTCATTTTAATTTCAAAAGGCACCTATCAACAACCTCCAGCTTTCTTGCATTACAGAAGGCACAAAATTCACACATCTTTAGCACACGAAGTAGAAAGAATATCTGAATATACAGGTATCAAATTTTATCATCCTTTTAAAAAATAAAAATCCCAAACTATCTCGTTCTGTGTAATGCAGTACTTAGAACAGCATTTTTAGCATTTATTCACCAAAGTACTTATTCAGAGCATATCTTATATATACACACACTTTGCCACATCACACCTACAGCTTATATAGAGCTTTTGTTCCCTGAAAATTGCAGAAAAAATGGAAGGTGATATTTTACTTGCTAAAATAACACACACTGTTTCAAAGAACATCCCCTTTCCTGTGTGCCTGCATTGCAGCACGATGCCAACCCTACATAAAACTCCCCAAATAGTGTGGGCTTTGGACTGATCCCTGCCATCCCCTAACTGGACAGTAGCATCCCAGAGCTGTGTCTCACTCTGCCTGCTGAGGCACTGCTGCTTCTTTTTGGTGCTGAGTTCCACAAGGACAACAGTGCTCACCTGGCAGCCCTCTGCTACAGGTTGCTCTGCTTGCAAGAAAAGTAAGAGGAGCACACCGACACATATGAAATTAGTACATTCAGAGAGACCGAAAAGAAAAATACAGAATATGACAAGCACACCTGCTAAGTTGTTCTAAAATCATAGCAGAGCAACAGAAACACTTTGGATAAATCTTTTTCAACCCTTTCACCCAATGCTTCATTTCTGGCACCTCTTCATAATCAGTGTCTGTTGGGGTTCAAACTAATCCTCCACACTTCACTTGCTGTTTATAGAGAGTCTACATTTCAGTGAGCTGGCACCTCCATCATCAACTTTCCTTTTTTTTTGTCAGCTAATTGTACAGGGGGGAAATCATTCCAGATTGACATAAGAAACAGATGCACCTCGTTATCCTTCCCAGTATTTGAAACATTTACACATGATTAGTCTTTGCTCAGCAGCACTGCTTTTTTGTCACAGACTGTTGTTCCACAACAAATTAAACACAGCTCAGGAGTTCCAAGTACCAAAAAAAGCACCAAAAGATGAATGCTGCACCATCCTGTGGTAGGGTGATGCACACATTACAAAGACCATGTAACCACAACCCACAAATCACTTTCCCCTTTCCCAATTAATTTCATTTCCTTAAGGATAATTGATATTTCTTTAATTCTCTGTACTTCAGAACAGAAGTTGGAACATGGCAAAATCTGAAGACAGACTAAAATGACAACACTGACAGGAAAATAAAATTGTTAGTGCACAATTCAATATAACACGAGGAACATACAAAACATTTTCCTTATGTTCCTGAAGTTTGTAAGTTTTCCATTGACTAAAGTAATGCCTATCAGTCATCAAAATGAGAAAATAATTGGCACTTGTGCAACAGGTATGCAAGTTGTATGCATGGTTAAAAAAATAATAGAAAAATGTAAAAAATTCTATCCTAAAAATGTAGTTCAATGATTTCAAGATACACATTTATAGCACCACTTTCTGCATGAAGTGTCTGAATCCTGGATGGATCAAGAGGACAATAAAGGAAAACATTATGCATTTGTGAAATTCCAACTATTGTCCTTCACCTACTTTGAATTTTCTGAGTTTCATGTTAGTTATCTGCTCAATACCACCACTGCTCTATTCAGACTTCTAAAAGGGCCATTTATTTGAAACTCCAGTGGTGGTCTCATGTTTATTCCTGTACCTAGTCCATTTTCACTTATGAAAAGAAATGTGCAGAAACTACACTCTAGAATCAAGAATTCATTAGTAGTAAATATCACCACTGGACTTTTTTAGCTTTGATATTAAGAATATATATATATTCAGATTTCAGACCTTCAGAAGGTCCTAGGGCAACATTGATTACTTTGTTTCCCCCACTGATTTTCCTATACAGTCTTCTACACTCCTGTGGTTATTGTTCCCATTGCTTAAACATGTTGTTCTTTATCTCATTATTTGGAACTTCACTCCTGTCATTCACCAACTGCTCTATTCTTAAAAACAGCTGAAGCCATGGTCACACATATGTTATGCCAAGAGAAAAATGTCCTTTCTTACCTCCATTTCTTTGGAGTCTTTTGTAAGAGGAACCTACAGTGCCACTGTTACTAACTAGCAATTAGTTTTGCAGCTAATTTAATAATGGTCTGTCTTCAGTAAGAAACTTGTCTGACTTCAGATCACAGAAACAAGAAGAGAGCACTGTGGAAACTGAAGACAAATTTGCTGTCAGACCAAAAGAGGAAGGCAAAAAAGGACAAGCTCAAACCTTTGTCTTACTATAAGACCGTCCTAGCAGTTTTATCTTGTATACAGAAAACCAAAAAAACCCACAGAAAATTACACAAATATCATGTGCTAAAGATGTTTCTGACCACTAGGGAGTGAAATCATCTATTAAATATATTCTATTTTTGTGTTGCCCAAGTTTCATTATTAGACTGCTACAGCTCAAAAGGACTCACATATTTAGCCAACCTGAAAACAGTTTTAGCAGACCTTCCAAAAACAAAAGGATGATCTTGTCACTGTAAAAGACTTCAACCTTTCCCAAAGATTACCTGAACAGCAAGAAAGGAGCCTTGCTCTCCCCAGTCACTAATAAAATATGAACTCATCAGCTGACACAAGATTTTCCTCAAATAAGACAAAGGTGTGGGTGATTTTGGTAATTCTTACTCAGATCTCACATTTGTGACTTGAAAGGCTGTCTCTAATCCAGCACCTCTTGAAACCAGAAGGATCATATCAGACATCAGCAACAGAAGATTTACTTCATGCAACAGCTAGTCAACTTTTGGGACACCAAAAAACTTGCAAATTATTCTGCTGTGACCAAGCTACCTTTCTTATGCTTGTTTCTAGAGTAAAGATCTGATTTTAGTCAATTTAAGAATATGTAGTTTCATATCACTCAAGAAGCATATTGTAGAAATCAGGGGATTTTAACACCACATATCAGAATCCAAGTTCTGAATTCTCCATCTTAGCAATGAAACATTTGACAGCCATAAATTTAAGTCATTTGCAAGAAAAATAATGAAGAAAAAAAGAAAGATTAATGAACAGGTAGAAATTGTGGCATCAGAACTACAGAACTGTGAGGAGGAGATAATTTTATTTAATCAAGAGAGCTCTTTGATGTGACACAGGATAGGGAGTACTTGTACACTGACAGTAATTGTTTTTCCCTCATTTAATGTCAGGGTGAAAAAAATGAAGTCATGGAGGATCCAACACTACATCAGATAATTTACAGACTTGATCAGGTTCTTGACAGCATCCAGGCCTTTCATATTTCATAGTGTTCTTACTGCTACACTTGCACTGAATGGATGTTAAGAAGTTCAGTGTACAGAAAACACAGCAAAACACTACAAACACAGGAGAACAGGAACAAAGATCATCTTAAATAATTGCTTTCTCGAGCAGACCAGAAATACTTAAAACTAAGCCTGCAAAAAAAGAGCAAATTATTGTGATAATGACAATTCAAGACTTTCAGTTCAGAATTTTAAAAATGAGGAAAAAAACCCTTTTGTGGGTTTTTGTGTTTTAGGTTTGTTGTTGTTGTGGGGGTTTTTGTTGTTGTTGTTTTGGGGGGGGATTGTAGAATCTAGATTAAGTAACATAACTTAAAATTTTAAAAATAGCATCAAATTTTAACTCCTTTTCAATTTACCTTTCTCATAGCTATCAACCCTTGGGCTACCCAGGTCCTGACCAGTCTGGTGAGGGTACTGAACACTATCAGTTCCAAAGCTTGGAGGAGTCAAAAATATCCCTGTCTTTGGATCAGGTCCTTGTTTTTGTTACATATGATTTATATTTTCTTTTGTTCAGGAGTTCTACCACCTGTTCCTAATAATATTTCTACAAGGATTTCTACAAGTATCAAAAGTTTCCTAACAAAAGCATGTGCAGAAAAGTATCAGCCTTTCCCCTTTTGCCAGGTGGTTAACCCCAGTAAAAGTACTGTGAGAAATCCTTTGGCGAAAACCTTGATTTTGTCTTGTCTAATAAATCAGGAGTCACAAAACATTATATACAGGGTAGAAAGAAGCTACAGAAACATTTGCTCAAAATATTGAAGAGATGGGGGATGAAGGGAGATGAGGGTGGCAGAAGAGGAGAAAAAAATTACAGAAAAGAAAATTAACTTATTTCCAGAACAAAAAATTATTCTATACGATGTACTCCTGATATATTTTTAACCTTGACACTTTCATTAGTCTGTGACATATATTAACTAAGGATGAACAGCAGAACATGACATGATTAAATACTTAGCAATGCAGGATTAAACTCATTAGGTTATACCTCTAACAGCAGCAATACCACCCTGTGCAAGAACAACATTGACAGAAATGAAGTTATTTTCTCAGATTTCTCAATTCATCACATCTGAGCTTTAAGTCATCTTCAATGCTCATCAATGGAGCAACATCACATTAGGTATGGATAGGTAAGACAGCTTAGACCTGCATTGTAAAAATGAAGATACATTCATCCAAAAAAATAAGCCAGCAATCTGAATTCCCTGTTACATAATCTACACCTTCCTATAATGAAGGCGTAACAGGAATAATAAGGGATTAATGGAACCCTTGGCAGATGGGCACTGCGACCAGGGAACACCAGCACCATATGCCATCTTTGTGCCATTCCTAATGTTTTCAAACCATGCTTCTTCCACTGCTTTCTGTTCCACTAGGAGATAATAAATTTCGAAAGCCACAAAAAGGTGAAATGTGACATTTTCTGCTATAGCATCAAATCAGCTATGACACACCTCAGTCCTTCCCTGCTCTCAGCAGCAGCCAAAAGGAAAATAAGGTAAATAAAGGAAGAGCTCTTTCCCATTTACTTGTTCAGCTCTGATATAAGCCTTCTTCTGTGTGCAGCACATACAGGAACCATCAACTTTTCTTAATGAAGTTACCTGGATAATAATTGTTTTCTCTTATGTAAAATGGAGCTACAGCAGAACAGCCTCATGACAGTAAGAAAACTGCTTTACAGTCCAAAGAAAGTTGGAGGACTGAAGACTACAAAGTATAATCTTTTAAGGATATATTTAGGAATATCTATTATCTCTTTTTTAGTCAGCCATCTTCTATTTTCTTTCACTGTCAGGCCTACTGTGCTTTTCTGGCCCCCATATGAGTAGTGTCCACAAAAGAGCCACCTTTAAAATAGTATGAACAAAAAATTAGCAGATTTTTTTTTACTTGGGTAGTATAAAAGGTACCCTCTGATGGTTTCTCCAGGGTTCTCCATTATTTTAAAATTCCCAAACATCCTGTCACCCATGTCACCTGCTATTTCATAATTAAACTTGACTCTTGAGATCAGTAAAGTCATGCTGCTAGGTACTTTGGTCATAGCAATAAAAACTAAGTTTTGTTTTCTTTTTTTAAGAAGTCTGTCAGAAGTGTAAAAAAGGAAATAAAGGCTCTGGAAATGTTTTATTGAATAAGAACCTTTTTTTTTTTCAATCTATACTTCAGAAATTGAATTACAGAAGAGAATCATTTTACAATAAGTGCACACTTTGATTCTGACTGTATTCTTTCTTCTTCTTGCACATGATGTCTTTCTAAAAGATGTGAGTAAAATTTTGTTCATTCCTTACCATAATATGCTTGCTTTATGTATGCTAGTTTCCTAATGAGCTGGCACATTAGTCAAATGCAATCAAGATAATAACCTAATTCAGGTTTTAAACATTATCAAGATGTTTTACAAATTGGCTCTGTATTTAGCTATTCAACATACATTTAGAGAGTACCTTTCATGATGAGAATAGCAAGGCATTGTGCAAAGAGGGGGAAAAAGAAAAGAAGGAAGAGACTTCACAGTTCTGCCAAGCTGCCTGAAACACCTGACATACTGGTTGTGAACTCATCTGGTTTCTCAACTCATCCACAGAACTGCTGATCCAATAACCTGGGCAGAGAATTTCAAGCCCTAGAGAACAGATGACAAGGGCTCCAGCACCTGACATCTTCAATTTGCATTCCTAGATGAGTAATAAATGGCAATCTATTAAATACATGGCACAGGATGACATGTGAAGGAAATTAAAGTTTAGCTCAGCAGGACTAAGGTCAGGGAAGATCCTAGAGATCAGAAGTAAAATGTGAAGTGAAAACTTAAGCAGAATACAATATATTTAGGCAATGACTGAGCCATCCTCCTCTACTGGGAATTAACCAGAAACATTGATATGTTTAGTACTCAAACTATTAAAAGCTGCTTGTTTCTAAGATAAATCATTTTTCCTTTCAGGTATAGTGACTAAATCCCCTTAACCTAGGAAACAGCAGTTACCTAACTGCCTGTGAAATCCATTGTTGTCCCTTTCAGACTGCCAGGGCAAAGTGCATGAAGTGCAGCAAAGATCTACTGTTAAGACCATCAGCTGCCACTCCTGTTAATGACCAAAAGTGTGTGGAGAGAAAACTCTTTCACTATCAGAAATGGCCCATGAGGTTCAGTTTTAGGCATATTTAAAAAAAGAAAAAGATACAATCTGTACTTAAGAATCTGAGTTTTATTCTGGAAATTAACACTCCTTGTAAAGCCGGATCAGTTACACAAATGCAGTTGTTCTGATTCAACAGCCTCTGACACTTAATTTCAAACAATGCCATCAGAAGTGGAGATCAATGTCACCCGTATGTGACACTGGACAGTGCTTCAAAGGCACCCAGGTTTCACTGTGACACCAGTAAAAGTCAGCACTACCCTCATCAGTATTTTCACTCCTGGGTTCTCTTCCTGTCACAGGTATAATTTTCCACTTTATTTCTAACTGCAGGATGTGATAGACACCAGATTGAAAGAAAATCTATTAAGGTTCTTTATTAATTTACTTATCTTATACTATGAGAAAGGTTATATTTGGTCAGGACACTGAAGTTGTCCCATCTCTTGTTTTAACCAGAGAGATGATAAACACCTAGTTTAAAATAAGATATTTAAGATAAGTAAGCAACTTCTGAATTCCTGAAGATTGAATTTTATGTCTGTTAAGTACCTTATTGAGCAGAAAAACAAATGTTTTAGCATGCTGAGACAAATAATGTATCTGCACATACCATGGGCATGAGAAATAGTTATACACTGCAATCACTGCAACATTAAATCTCTCAGATGCCTTTCTTTCCACAGTGTTATTCCAGGAGATTTTTATAATCTTTAATGAAGCTACTAAAAACACGGCATTTTTGATCTTATGAGATCAAAATATTACTTTTACATATTTTTTTCTATTCATCTATTTTTTAATCTGCTTCCTGTTTCATAGGAAATTATTTCATCCTCTGACATTCACAAGTAAGATAAATATTAAATTGGAAATATTCGTGTTAAACTGTGAACATTTGTAAAGACATATGGCTGTCATAAAACAGTAGAAAGTTATCCAGGGATTGGGTCAATATCCAATCATTTCAATCAGTGACTTGGATTCTTTTGGAGTAGACCCTGGCAGAGATCTCCAGACTTTAAAAATTTCTGGTTTCATTCTAATGCTTCTCACACTGCCTTTTTAGTATTAACAGTGCCTCTGGGGAAACTGCTCTTTGCCAGGCCTTCCAACTTATGAAACACTTTGAAGCTTCAATAAAAATTATGGGTTTATAACAAAATAATTAGCCACAATAGCAAGCAGAGCATTGGAAAAACAGGAAAATGAAATTTAAAAGTTAATTTTAAAGTCTTATCTCCAGAACTAAAGTGTAGTTTAATAGAACAAATAATCCTCCTATCCGAGCAGGGAAAGTGACTACTATAGATTTTATGGGATTTATAATACATATACCATATATAAATAAATATATATATATATATAAAAAAAATAACATTTCAACTAATTTTCTTTCTTTTTGCTTTGTTTTGTCACCAGCAAATATTAGATTTATGAAGAGTCAGGTACCAGATTAACAGTCCACTATTACCTGCAATGCTTCGGTTCAGCAACAGTTGAATTTTATACATAGACTGGATTGTCCACGTGACTTAGAAAGCTCTATAAAATAACCTCCTTTAAATAGTTAGTCACCCTGTAAGACTATAAACATTATCTGACTTCAATATGCAAAATGAATAAAATATGAAGTTTTATATGTCCCATTATCATATCACTAATGTGACATTTGCTGGGTGTACCATAAAGTACCATTTTTGTAAATAACAGCATGATGTGCCTAGTAAGTAACTTTTAAACCAGCCTAAATTATCAGCTTTCTAATAATGATCAGCTGCTTGTTGCTGTTCTGTTTGCAGTTAATCATATATGGTCCTTTTTCACACCTTGTTCTTATATGAATAATGCATAACTCCAGCACATAAATCCATGTAACAGCCTTTTTGTCACTGCAATACCTGCTTCTTTTGGGGATTTTTTGGGAGCCAGGACTCATAGCTAGATGTAGGCAAGCACCTCCACAGATACTCATAGGAATTCACATTCAGGAATGTAATGCAAGGTTGGTTTTCATTCCTTTTCACTGGTGTTCACCTAACCCATGAAATATTACTTAAGGCAGTGCTGTAAAGCATTCTTATTTCTGGTTTTACTCATTTTTTTCCCCACATCCTCCACAGTATCAGCCAAAAAGAAACTGCTTATCTTTTGTCATACAGCATCTTCCCCTCCATCTCCCTACCTGAGTCAACATAATCCCTCCTCCAATGAACTGTGTCTGTACCAGTTTTTCAGGAAGTGGAACTAAAACACAAAGTTCATACTCTCTTCTAAATACTGGTTAATCTTGTGGCCCACCAATAGCCACTTCCTTACTGCCTGTGATCTTAATAGCTCTGCTCTCAACAACTTCAAGACTTGCATGAGGGAGGAGCTCTTTTCTCCCTCTTTCCTGTTATAGAAGGTGGATCTGCTCTGGTGCCAAGAACCTGATTCAGACATGCCAGGTTTCCTATGAGACCTTGTTCCATTCCACCTTTTTAGGCTGTTGCTTTCATTGAGTGGCTCTTTAATACCTACACCTGTTTTGGAGAATTATCCATCTCTGGCCTGAGTAGGGATAAAACCCCAGCTCCCAAGGAGTTCAGAGCTGAAATTCATCACTGTCTAAAACTCACTGACCCCAAAGTCATGTAACAGTATTTTCTGCACAGCCAAACACAGCAGGGCTGAGCCCAAGACAAATGTGTGTCCAAGTTGGACTTGCTGATAGAGCAAGTCAGGCAAACAGTGTCAGAAAGTCTCCAGAATTCATGAATTCTGACAGCCACCACAGACCCCCTTTCAGTGGATGACATTTTACAACTTCCAGAGGTCTTATTCATAAGAAAGGATCTCTTAAGGAAAAATAACATGTCCCCAGTTGAAAGCAACATATCAAGGCTATGCTATTGTGCAGTACAGCACTGAATTTTTTTTATAGCAGGCAGAACTTTGATCTCACAACAGAAAACGAACAAGCAAAACCCAGCAGAGGATATTGTTTTGCCTTTATAAATAATGTGGGGTTTATTTAAAAAAAAAGAAAAAAAAAACACACCCAGAAAAAGAATTGAAAATTCTGTTATTTTTCCGCTGTGGACTGAGAGAAATGAAGAAAAATTACTTTCCTTTTTACACACATACCATAGAGGCTAAAAAATTTTAAAGTTGCAAAATAGCTACTTACTCAGGAATACATGCAACTTCAGTTCTAAATTCAAATTACTGTGCAATCTGAACTCCGGTGAATTTTCAGAATGAACAGTAATCTCATCACATAAGTAGAAAAAGGCACTACACCACCAAAACACAGGGAAAAAAACCAACAAAGGAGTACACCAAGAGTAGGCCACCATGACAGCTTTAAAAACCCTTGTCATGAAGCAGATTCAGAATTTAGAATTAATTGCTAGGGCCAAATTTGTTTGCCATAAAACCTCTTTATCTCTCCTTCATCCTATATAAATATGAGGCAGAAGTGGCAGCAGGGTGTTACAAGTAACATTATCTTAGAAAACATTTGTCAAGGAAAAAAGTATTTGCTGGTATAATACCAGAAAGAAAAGAAGGACCAAAACAAACTTCTGGGTTTATAATGAAAGTCTTCCTTGATTCCTTTTTGTGTTAGAATTAATAGATTAAAAATTCAGTATTTGAAAGACTAAGCCTCTGTCAGATCTTTTTGAGTTCAAAGGAGTTCTTTACATTAATTTTGTTTTGGCAAAATTGATCAAAAGGAGCTAGAAAATATGCAGCTATTTGATAATGCAAAGAAAATTCAAGGAAATAGAAGAATAAGTTAAGATTTTTCTTGGGTGCATAAGCATTTTTACTTTTACAGCACTTTTTGGCATGAATTTGTAAATAATTATGTACATATGAAAATGTGGTTTTATCTTTCATCATCAAGCATTTCCAATTCTTACTCTCTCAAGCCAAAGATTGATACTGGGAAGAAAAAGTCCACTTTAGACTGGAAGCATCCCATGCTCTGCTCTCCAGCTGTGTCCACTGCCAGCTATGCAAGCAACACCAAAGGACACAGGGCTTCATTTCTGTACCCTACAATGTTTTTAAGAAATAAATCTCTACAAGTACTCTGAAGTTTTTGGGTTCACATGCTGATTCTCTTTTTTCCTTTTGATGCCAACAGAGCATCACTTCCATCCCTCCTTGCTGTTGTCAAACAACAAGTGCATTATCTTGATAAGTCTCTGTCACTGAAAATGATAATTTTATTTTTTCTTCAGTTTAGTTGAGCTCAAATTTTCCAGTGTTCAAATAGCTACACAGTCACAGGGTAACCATCCACATCAACCCACAATTCATGTGCTTTTCTTTAGTGCTTCCACAAGCATTTTACAGAACATTTTCATTCCTTCCTATTGTAACTCAGCCATTTGATTCACCCTCACTTCTTTCAGTACAAAAAAAAGGAATACAAGATAAAATATAAACAGGAATAGTAACAATCCATGATCTTGCATTCAGACATCAACAAAAGGATCTCTGTCCATTAAATAACTCATCCAACAAAACAGAACAGGCACCCAATGTGCCTGTGAACCAACAATTTCCACTGGGGGCTTAATAGGTGCAATTAACATCCACAGGGATTTTGTGTCCAGAAAACACTTCCTTCATGATGCTTCAAATAAATGTATTTACCAAATTAGATGGCAACAATCAGCCTATGCTATTTAGAGTGCACTGTGTCACTCAGCTTTTCAAGTCAGCAATAACAATAAGCAGCTCCAAATGGGTTGTGCCTGTGGGAAGAATGAATTTCAAGTTTAAAAAAAAAGAAAAAAAAAGAATATTCACAGTATACAAAACACCAGGCAAAAGTACTTCATTAACATTTTTGCATTTGATTTACTGACAAGTCTGAGAAACATAAAGCAAAATTCAATATAAATTATATCTTGACAATCTTGGTCCATGTAATAATTGTGCTTTCAAACTGTAAATGTGCTATTAATTTTCATGTAAAGCACATTAGAAAATCTCAAATACTATTTGCAACTGCCTTATTTTCTCATTCATAAAATAGTATCATCTCATCTCAGTGTTTATTTTTTTCTGAGATGTAATAATTTTATTGACATGCTTATTTTAAAGTACAAGGATATGCTATTTTCTAATTTACATGAACACAACTACCAGTTTAATGGGTTTGATCTGACTGAAGCAAATGGGACAACAACATACGAGCTGCTGCTTTTCTCTCATGGAAATATGCAGGGGTTTATTGCAAAATTAACTATAAAGTTTGCAAAGCAGAACATAAAACCTGCCAAAAATGGCCCTAATGCAACTGTAAGACAAAGTGTAGTACCCAAAATAAACCAAGTGCTTGAGGGAAAAAAAAATTGTTTCCTTGTGTAACTATGTCCCAGTCTTTATACTGTTATTAGCTGCCCAGAAGTTAATCAGAATGTATTTCTTCCCTTTCATATTTTCAAAACCCAACATATTTTAGTGGATAACCAAACAAATAAATTACTCCTTGCCTGCCTGATCATTTAGAAGAGTACAAAGAGTCTTTCACATAAATTGTATCACCCCTGAATTCAGCCCAAATTCTCATTAGTAGTTATTACCACCACACACAAGTGGTCTGATACCCTAGGAAAATTATTCTGTGACCTCTGTTAAAACCCTTTTCAACAAATATTAAAAAAATAAACAAACAAACCAAAAAAA
>VZRZ01003591.1:530344-581291 GCA_013398175.1 Climacteris rufus
ATTTATTTTTTATTTTATTTTAAACATATTATTTTATTTATTAGATGCTGCTCGGAAGAAAGAAAAACTTTTCTATATTCCATATTAACACTGTGTTCAGCACAAACCTCAAACACAGCCCCTCATCAGCCACTGTGAAGGAAATTAATTCTACCCCAGCCAAAACCAGCACAGCTACAGAGACAGGGGACCGTAGATGGTTATCCTTTTAACATTATTTCTATGAATAAATTATCTCAGTGGCAACTCTTTTTTTGTTATTTCTCACCACTGAAGGGACAGGACCTGGCAGATCCCTTCAGAAAAAAAGGCATTTGAGTTATTAGTCAAGAAGTATTCATAGCATCCTGATTCAGGAAAAATGTAATGAAGCCAGATGATGCCTAAAATAAAAACTGAATCACGTTATTGAAACAATTTGTAACATTTTTCAATCTACTAACTTGCTTTCTACAGAGACTCCTGTAAGTACTTGGGTTCTGATCCTTTGTTTTACATATTGTAAATCTCATTTATTTAACCTATAAAATTATCTGCTCACTAATCAAAGGCAGCTTTTTCTTCTCAAACTTGGGAAACTCAATTTAGTAACTTTTAAATAACATCATTCAGGCTCCTAAGGCTTTAGGATGTAACCTAAAATTATCTGTCTATTCAGACAGCATTAACTACCACCACATTCAAAGTCATATGCATCATACCTGCTCGTAAATCTATCAGACTACTCCTTTGTATATATAAGCTTAATTTTTGTTGACAGGGCTAAATTGGAATTTAACTTGCAGCAGGAGTGCATTTAAATGTAAATTTACTTTTTTCCAGCAACAGATTTTCCAAACTTTGCATGAGAAACCTGAATTTAATCAAGATATTTGCACACACAATTTTCTGTGAAAAACAATCATGCAGGTAAATTTAGCAAGCAAGTTATTTCCATTTGGTTGCAAGTGTCTGTGTACATACAATCTGACTGGGTAAAGCTTTGCACATGCGTACAATCCAAGTGGGAAAACTGCATGGGAAACTGACCAAAAATTAGGTTTCAAGAGGTAAAACTCTGAAAGATGAGAATACTAAAGAAAATAATACTTAAGACATCAGTGTGCTAAAATGTCAGGTACTTGCAATACCTGGGACACATAAAAAAATTATCTGCCATGAAAGTTAATGCGTTTATTTTCTAAACCAATAATCTACTTCGAGTTTAAAATAAGGTTGTATTCCATACAGTGCTAATGTTTGAAAATCATCTGGACAGAGAAACAAAGTGGTCAGAGCCAACTTTCTTCCCAGAAAACCATGGAGCCCATGGCTCACTTCACATCAACTTCCCAGAGACTGTTTGATAGATCTGACAAAAGCAGAAGAGAAATGTTGATAAGGAGTGACACAACTGTAGTGGATCTTCAGATATTCAGACATGTCAACTATTTCTCTCATTAGCTCCTAAACAGGTGCTTACAAACAGTGAAAATCATTAACTAAGATAGAAATGAATTGCTAATGATGTCAAGTTTGTTGCCTCTCTGTAACAGTCTCCTAGATTTAATTCCCAGGAAGATGATCTTTGTAGGGAAAGACTGGCTGGCAAATAATTTTTTCTTTGCTTTAATTTCTAGATGAAGATTCCACCGTAAATATTAAGAGTGGAAGCCTCACTCACAACTTTAACTGAAAGTGTGGTTTTAGAGGACATTATCATCACACCAGGGCCATAAAAGGCATGGTGGGCTTTCCACCTGAATCTGAGCCTGTAGTTCAGAATAAACTGTAATTTTAGGCTTTTGAAGCACTTGACATGCACAGTTTTTTGGGGGGGATGTTGTATCATATTTTCAATATAAATTAAGATACTGCATATTCAAGTTTATACCACAGAGTAGTTCATCTCCATGGCTGCAGAGAGTGGCTCTATATTTTCTCACCTTTCTGAGTATATCACTCAGTTCAATTATATTGTACTGAGTATCTTCTTTTCCTTTTTGATTTGTCTACTGAGTTATGGAAAGCCACTAAGTGTAAACTGTTACCAGTTTTGTTCCTTTATAGCCTCTCCTTAGCTCCTTCCCTTTAGAGGTTTTCAGGCTTAAAACAAAAGGTGTCTTAGGTTAATAATGTTTTTCATCCCTGAGGGTAATCAATGATGCCACCGATTTTGTTATAAAAGTAGACCAACAACATCGAAGACACTCTCATGCAAGTCAGAAGTTTTCATGTTACTTTTACAGCATAACAGGTGGAAATTTGGAAAAAAAGGTTGAATGCTTCTGGTTTGTTCTTTTCTTCTGGCACAGAAAATAACAATCCCCACATTCCTGTTGGCCTAAAAGCTCACAGGCCTGAAAACTTGACCAGTTTCTCCACCAATACCAGTTTCAGTTACTAGAATTGAGTACTGGCACCCTCCCCACAACTCCACTAGTGCAAGAAACTTAAAGAGAATTAATAAAAAGATGGTGGAGGTTCTTGAGATTCAAGCTACTCTGGAGGTCATTAACACCCACAAAGGTAGTGAAAAGTTGACTTGGTCAATGTAACACACTCGAGGTATTACAAAAAGCTGAAAGTTATTAGCCGCCTTGTAAATAATGAGAACTTTCATGCAGGCAGAATGGCTTGCTAAGTCATTTGGTACTGAGCGTACAGTAGAAATAAAATTTTAAAATCTTATGTACAATTATTTGTAATACATAGTACAGATAATAATATTAGTAGTAAATTGAAAGAACCTTGCTTTGCATAAGATACATATCACTGAGATCTGGCAGAACATTGCTTGGGTGCAGAATGCCTGCTTCATCTAAAGCTCCAAAGTAGGGCTAGTGATGGCTGAGAAATCAGTAGCAAAGAATTCATGATATTGAGTCATGTGCAGCTCTGGCAATGGGGTGGCCTGAAACAGAACTGGCAGCAAATAATTTTACAAGGAAGAAAAATAAAATAGTGAATGTATGTAGACAAGGGATGCAGATGTATTTGTTTAATCATGTTGTGAACATGATTGTGTTATTACCACAATAAGAGTTGTATACTGAAAGCAATAACATCATCCCTAACTATACAATAGTATTAGAGTTTTATTTATTACACTTTAACTATGTCAGTGAGCAAAAGAGTCCAAGCCCTTAAGCACAGCCATTAAACACATTTGTTCAGCCTTTACACAATCAAAAGAGAATTCAAAAGGAACCTAGTGTTTAGGACCTAGAATATACATAAAATGAATCAAGACAAATGCAGCATGCCCTGCAGTAAATCTGCAAATTAGACAGCTATGGATCAATTACTCTTTGGAAGTAAATGGGAAAATATCAGGGCAGTATAAATTATGGGAAAACTGACCTCAAAGCTCTTTGATACAATAATACAACAAAATAAGGACAGAGGAGTGCCTTTTGCCTAATTTTGAACTGAGAATGTAAAATAGGAAAGTTCAATGCTTCTGAGATCCAAGACACACAGGGCAATAAAGCTCCAGTCCTGAATGATAGTGACAAAAAATGCCTGTTCTGAGCAACAACCAGCAATGACCGTGGTTGGGAAATGTTTCTTCCTCAAGGAAAAACAAACCAAAACCCACCACAAACTTGCCAAGTATTTAAAAGCTCTAAAACTCAGACAGGCTTGTGAATATTCACTGTCTCAGTTTGTGCATTCCTAATTGGAGCAAGTTAGGACAGCATTTGCACAAACTACAACAAAGAACATATGACAGCTGTATCTTACTGCACCTCAGGCTCCAAAATAACACTGTGTATTTGGCACATGAATGGTGACTGGAAGCAACATCTTGGAGGAATATTGTAATTGTGAATAATGCCTGTTTAGACAGCAGAATACTAATAACAGAACACAAAAAATATCCAATCACAGAGCAGGAAATTAATTAGATTGTGATCTCTTATTAGAGCCCTGACAAAAAAATTCACAGAGGGACTATTCTTTGACAAACACCTTGCTTTAAAACAACAAAAAATAATCTATTCATTGCAGGAGAGAGAGGAATATGGTAAAATAACAACCTTAAAAGTACGATATCAAATTCCACTTTAACAACAGTACTAGGAGTTACATCTGAGTGATGTATTGGAATTGACCTGCACATAATTTCTTCCTCTGTATTTGTTTTCTCCTGACTGTTGATTTCTCCTTAAAGCCTTTTTCAGGCTTTTTTTCCCTACAGGCTGCTGTTCTCATTGTCTACTTCAGCATTATATTCAATACACGGAAAACTTTGAAATCCTAGGCACAGGCAGTGCTTATTCTATTACCTCACAAATGGGCTGCTCTCTTTTCTAGGTCAGCATTACCTAAGGGATGACACTTCCTTCACAGCAATATTTACTATCCAGATGTCCAGGGACAATAGAGGAACAGCATTAACTCAGCCCCTGGGGTCTGAGATGATGCTCCACACCCAATACTTCTCTGGTCCTATCTTGACTGTCAGCCACTGTCTTTTAATATCACCTGATATTTTGGTATTGATCATGTTTTCCAAATTAGGATGCATTTTCTCTAATTGTAGGCATCTGGAAGTCTTGGACATCTTTGGGTGCACTAAGCACATCTCATCACCTGATTTATCACCACATCACCTTTTAGTTCTCAAAGATTCCTCGTGGGCTCACAACTGCAAGACTTTTACAGTCTGTGTATTTATTTTGCCCCTTAGTGGCAGACCTCAAATAGAACTTGAAAAGTGCACAGGCTGCTAGAATGAAAATGGTGAGAGCTAAAGAAAATATGGATCTGTTCCCAGACAATATAAAAATATATCTAGAAAACTCTTATTCCTATGTTAAAATGTAACTCATGGGTTGCTTAATGTATAGGTATTAAATCTTGTGGTAAAGGCCTGAGAGTGGATCTCTGCTTGTTTACTCCTAATTTACTCCTGTAGGAAAAACAAAAGTAGGGGAACACACAAAGCAGAAATCCCCAACACCCACAGGTAATGTACATGGATAGCTACAAAATTATTAGAACTTGATTACCAAGCTCTAAGAATAGATGCTGTTTACACAGCAGATTGGAACGGCCATTCAGATTTGCCCATCCATTATGTTTCACTCTATAGCAAAATAAAGAGATATAATTACATACATAGATAGATATCCACACAAGCACATGTGGATAGATGGATATATATTTAATTCAGGGCAGCATACACTACCTAAATCCAAAGAAAGCTACCAAAGTGTTCATTGCATTTTTTAACTCCCTTAACTGCCTTTTTTTCCTCCTGCCTTTTCTCCCCGTCATAGAAACTACCTGAGACTTATGCCTGGCAGGCAAGACTGAAGTGCAAATGGCTTTAGCCTGGCAAAGATCCAAAGAACTGGAAACAGACTTTTACTATAGCAGATGCTGAAGAGCTTTCTGTAGTCAATGATTGTAATGCCACCAACAATAACCATGAAGATGTGCTAAGGTTTCAGAAACAAATGGATAAACATTTAGGTACACTGCTACAAAGCAGCACTACAAATAGCAGGGTGCAAAAGCTCTGTTTAAGTATTGGCAATCGTGCAAGTAACACACTAGAACAGCATTAAATTTGGTATTAGCAACATCAAATTTAAGAGTAGTTTTGAAAGAATTTTTTTGCAATAAACCTCTACCCTATGGAATATTAACTTTAGTTATTTATAATTTATACTTTAGCATTAAAGACTAAAAACATGTAAACATTGCATTTCAAAGGGTCTTTTTACTCTTCAAATTGTAGAGCTACAGAATGGTTTGGGTTGGAAGCGCCCTTTAAGATTATCTATCCCATCTCCCTGCCATGGGCAGGGACATCTTTCAATAGATCAGGTTTCTCAAAGTCCCATAGAATTGAACATCCACAAATTCTCAGGGCAATCTCTTCCAGCATCCTGCATATCCTTGTAGTATCTTTTTTTTTTCTTATTTGCAATATAAATCTATGCTCTTTCAGTTATGAAATGATGTAAGGGTGTAATTTAATGATATGTTTCGATAACTCAGTGTACTGGGAAAACAAAAATTTAAATTTCTGTATTTTATGGATTGTTTTTTATGTTTTTGCTTATCCTTACCAAATCATGGCAAGAAGTGAAGGGTTAAGTTATACTCTTCACTGTACTTATACATAAACTTTCACATTATTACATAAACTATTTTCATTACATAGTATACAATTATATACTATTTTAATATATGTAGAAGGCATTTTTATCTATCACATAATTTATATAACCAAAATTCAAAGGTCCCGTTGATCTCTCAAGTCCTGTGCATTAACATATTTTGTCCAAAGGTAACAAATAAGCACTTACTACAACACTTCACACAGAACCATGCTACCTCCATTATAATCAAGTTGTTTGAAGTCAAATATAAAATAATTAGTCATTTTCTATGCCCATATACATTTCATATAAGCCTACTTGTGCAGGTATGTGTTAATATCAGTATCATAGCTTTCAAGGTGATTCTTTCTCAACATGTTCCTCTTCCAAAAGAGCATATTCAGTGTCCTTGGAATTAGAGCCACTTCCACTACTAAGAAACACCATCAGTCAACAGCAAATTATATTACTTCCCTGTTAAGAAATCACAGAAGAAATTTTTGATTAAAAATTCCCTGCTGAAGGCCAGGGAATGAAATGTATCACCATGCAGAAACATCAAATCTCACACTGTTACCTCACAATCAAGATCTGGTTATTACTGTGCTAATCCTTTCTCAGTACACATTTTTTTCCATGTGAGATCCCTACAAATAAATTTATTTTGCTTGCCCATTGTTAGATCTTAAGAGGCATCCTGCTTATCAAACAGTGGGTGCTTAGCCCTTTCCAAAAATTAAGCCTTTTCAAGGCATTTCATTCAGAATATGTAGTGATGGGGGGAAATAAAATCAACAGCTTTTGTCTGCCCTCAAGATTAATTATTACCATTAATTTTTCCTGAGAGAAGCTGAAAATAAGAAGTACACTGGATTACTAAGAGGGCTGGACAAGGGGGGGCAACCTTTCCCATCAAGCAGAACTGAAAGTCTGTAATGAAGATTTTTGGGGTTTGCTTTTTTGGCTTTTTCTATCAAAGGTAAAAGGACAAGGAAACTCTTTGTAGGTTTACTCTGGAAACTGTATTTTTAATCCTTTGGGATGGGCACTCTGGACACTGGGACCCAGAACAGACATCACACGTGATTTTGGAAAAATATCTTTTTTAACTCCTAAAACCCAATTGTCCAAAAATAAAGAAATGCTTGAAAGGAAGACACACTCTGGTCACTTCTATACTTAGTTCTTAATTAGATACTTCTACCAGTGTGGAAAAGTTCTGATACAGATTTGAAAAACTGTAGATGAGAAATGAACATACATAAACACTACTAGCATTTTTTGGATCCAATTTTTTTCTTATTTTGGTTTTTTGATTTGTTGTTTGTGGGTTTTTTAACTGTCACTAAATTTTTAGGGTAGATGGAAAAAACATACTTTAATGTCTCAGAACCATCCATAGAAAAAAAATATAATTAAGAAAATCCACAAAAGCTGTTTGGAATTTTACTTTTTTTTCAATTTACACCATTTTAATTGTTAAGTTGGCAACAAGATCCAGTATTATGTGACCAAGAAGACCAATCATACAGGAACATAAACACAGAAGAGATGAAGACAACAATTTGTGAGGATGCCAAGTGTTTGTCATGCTATTTTGAATAATCAACAAATACATTAAAACTAAGCTGTAATAACAGATAATGTACAATAAGGGAGAGAGGAAAGTATGCTAAATAAATAGCTCACACAGTCTCACAGAAACCATAGGAAATATCCAAGTCATTCATTCATCCAGGAATAATTCAGATCCCAGAAGTGGAAGTGGCTAAGCCAAACAAGAGCCATGAAGGTGCTCTGAGCCTGGAGCCCGTCTCTTACAACAGCAACTCTCCAGGCTAAGAGAATTTATTTTCTTCAGCCTCAAGAGGAAAAGGCTCTGTGGTGACTTCAAAGCATCCTTCCAGTACCTAAAAGAAATTTATAAGAAAGCTGGAGAAGGCTTCGAGCAACCTGGACTATGGAATGTGTCTCTTTCCCAAGGCAGGGAGGTTGGAACCAACTGATCTTTAAGGTGTCTTCTAACCCAAGCCTTTCTATGCTCCTGTGATACACAAGCATTCCTGAAAAAACAAGTTGTGGATGGAACAGACAAGCCAAGGACAAAGGATATAATTTATGCATCACATCCCGATTTTAAAGACGATTAATTCACGTGATTCACATGATACAAATGCCTTCATACCTCCCCAGATATATGGCATAAGGCTACACCTTTGAGGGAAAAGTGCATATTTTCCTCAAACACATTGGATCAGCTTAACTGAAAAACAAACTATTGCATTCAGAGCCTAGTATGAACAAGGCAGATTCTGAGTGCAAGACCACCATGTCTGTTTGTATCTTACTATTGATTTTCACTCTTCTAAAGCAGATGCTGAGTGTTCACCATGATTAAAAACCTAGTCAAACTAACCATGGTACTCAATAAGGCATAGATGTTTAGAGAAGCCCCATTCTGAATTTTGTACTAATCCTGGCAAGTCTTTAGACTAATTCATTTGGAGGTCAGCAGCTCCCAGCTTTATGTGATGTCCTGCTAGAGTCAGAAGGCATAAGAAAAAGCAGTAAGAGGTGAATGGATCCAGTTGTGAACACTGTTTGCTGAGGTTTTTTTATGCTCGAGGACACCTGTGTCAAAGGTTATTACTAAAGCCACCTCACTGGGTTAGACAACATCACAAAAGAGGGAAAAAATGAACAAGCTGGGAATTCTATGGCAGCTATATACTGCTTTTCATTGTTCCTCAGCAATCTACATGAATAAAAAGATATTGCATTAAAACTGCAACAGAAGAAAAATAAAGCAGAAAATAACAAAGAATAAATCTGCGAAGAGAGATACAGTGCATTGTCATATCATAGTCTAGACAGTTTTGATCCAGCTAAGGCTGCTGAGTGATAATCCCTGAGAGGCACTTGTTTAATATTCAAGACAAATAAGCAGGGTGACTAGAGAGTATTAAAAAAAAAAAAAAAACCCAACTTGAAAATGAGAATGTCTCCCTGGGGGTAACTGCCAGAATTCATACATCTCTGAATATCTCTGAAATCTCTAAACAGTAAAGAATAAAAGAAATCTTCTGTAAACTTCTTATATCTAGGATGACACCTGTAGTTCATTTGGTTTTGTCTAATTAAAATATCAATTAGTCTTTTCAGTCCTATCAGCCTTCTGAAGCACTTTAATCATAGCACCAGCCCTGCTGTGATCCAAATTGCTCTGTTTTAGAAGATACATTTTCTTTGGGTTTTGCCTTTCCTTATCCACTTTTTTTTAATATCCTGGCATTAATTCTAATCACATATCAGTTCTCAGCATGCTCTACATTGGGAAAGAAGTGACCTTTAGGTACTCTCAGAGAACTGTCCTTTAAAGCTAATCAGTTTGTTCTATCACTCACAGGACTGTCACCTGGAAAATCCATGAACTGAAGGTGGCACGATCATGCCCCGGTCACCAGGCTTGTTCATCAAAAACAAAGATAACTTGATATGCCAGGGGACTGGCAAGAATAGAAGTTATCATATAGCTGACAATGAAACAAGAAGATGGTTGAGTCTGAAATAAGAAAAGTAAGTTATATCTCAAACTGAGGGGCAGTGACAGCTTTGATACACTTTCCATTCGCTTCAGAGAAAAAAAGATCCTACATTTTCATAGTAAGGGATTGAATTAGTAGGAAACACGCTCGTCTGAGGAATTCTAATATTTCCTACTCATCTCTCCTACTTTATATGGGAATTAGTCTTCAATTTATTGTCATCTTTCCACCCTTAGGGGCTCATTTTGGCCTACTTGCTATGACAGAGTTTCCCAGTAGGAAATACAATGCTAATGCAAAGTATCCTGACTGATGAGTCAACCACTGCAGATATGGCTGGTCCAGGCTTCACATATAACCTACAGAACACTGTCCTGAAATCCTGTTGCTGTAGCCCACTCAGGGTATAACCTGCACCACTTTGGTTCGTCTGCTGTCCCTCCTCCATCCCTTCCTCAAGTCTTCCAGCCTAGCTCCAACAATCATAGTGTCACACAATGATTTGGGTTGGAAGGGACCTCAGAGATCATCTACTTCCAACACCACACCACCACCACTACCCACAAGGGTGCCACCCACTAGATCAGCTTGCCCAGGGCCTCATCTAACCTGGCCTTGGTACAGGGATGGAGATGGGGCATCCACAGCTTCTCTGGACAACCTGTCCCAGGGCCTCACTAACCTCTGAGTACAGAATTTATTCCTAACATCTAATCTAAATCTCTCCTCTATTAGCTTAAAACCATTCCCCCTTGTCTTATCATTATCTATCCATGTACAATCACTTTTTAATAAACCCCAGTCTTTTCATCCACTAGAACCACTAAGTCCTCCTCCACAGGGCTGATCCCAGTAAGTTCTTCTCCCAGTCTGTACTCATATCTAGGATTGCTGTCGGTTCTGGGACACTGGGCTCTGTTTTGCAGAGAAAATTACCACACTTGTACAGATCCAATGCATTTTAACAGCCTCCTCTACCAGATTTCTAAGTGCTAAGAGAAATGTGGAAAATAAACAAAACAAAGGCAACAATAAAAACAGATTCATAGCCTGATCTGACAGCAAGAAGGAAAAAGTATTTTTCCAGATGGAACTGGTGTCTTTTCTAAGAAGTCCAGCTCCACCCCAAATGAAGGTGCTGAAGAAGCCAGAGTACTCTCTTGTACCAGGTGTCCTCCTGGTTAGGTAAAAAATGTATGAGTGCACCACTGTCAAAAAAAACCTCAACAATAAACTACTTATTTAATAAGAATATTAAATGCAGTACTCAGAGATACATAGTCACTATGGCTGTCTCTATAAGGACTAAGTAGGGGAGAAGGAAGAGGTTCAGAAAGAGCTCTCCAACACAAATCTGCTGAGGAAACAGGATGAGGACAACCAAGTTATTCATGCAAGGGGCTGTAGTTTATTCATCAGCAAACTGCCTGGGTACCACAGTCTCAGCAGCTCTTCTGTTTTTCTTGTTTGCACTTAATACTGCCACCTGTATGAAGAGCTTATAGAAACATCAGGGTATATCCACCTGCATCCTGTGTTCTGAAATTCACCATACGTTGCTTTTCGGATCTTTTATGACAGCCAGACATCCCTACAGATGGTTTAATGGTACTCCCAGAAGGAACAAACCCCCAAAGAGGTAGGAGGTTTCCAAGAGCCCCCACCAGCATACCTGTGCTTTATTCAAATGAGCTAAACTGAAAGAGTGTGGAATATTTTTCAGGCAACAAATCTACTACTTTGTGGAGAGAAAAGCCTACTTGTAGATGGCCATATGGGCACAGTTCAAATCCACTTTTTCTGAGGTACTTCAATCCTCTTTTAATAAGATTTGTAAAGTATAAGTGGAAATTACATTGTTGTTCAGAAGACTTACACCACCACATCAGATAAAAGTCTTCCGTGAACCACATCCCTCTCTCTTCAATATACAGTTCTCTCCATCACAGCTAAAGTTTCCAACAAATAAAAGCTGTGGCCATTATCCAAACTTAATCTGAACATTCTTCACAGCTCTGTACATAACAGAAATGCAACAGAATCTATTCAAGCATCTGATAAAAGACTGGATTTGCTAAAAGATGTAGGCCAACAAGTCTCCCATTCTCTGCGAATTTTCAGCAAAAGTGCACTATTTCCCAACCTGACATTTATTCTGATCTTAGTCTTACTGTCAGTGTTAACTGCAGGTTGTGATGTTAATGAGAAACAGCATCTGCCACATAAGTGAGGAAGGTGCTGTAAGTTTAAGGATTAATCTATTCATTACTTTATCCCACAAATTTTCACCTCCATGTAACTTCTACCACAAAAATGCCATGCCACTACAACCCAACCACTTTTTCATCCTTCAAGGGGAAAAGTATGAAAGGACTGACCTATAAAAATACATCTTCTGAGATACTTGTTGAATGTGTGTAGCAAAGCTGTACTCCTCCATGCCAGTCTACAACCAGAGAATTACAGTTTCCGTACTCACAATCTTGTCAGTCTTTCCTTTTTCTTCTTCTTAGTTCCATGAACTGGTCCCAGCAGACCAGGGCAGGGCTACTGCATATTTGTCAGGTGGCTTCTTTTAGTCCCGCTGTATAAAACATGCTACAGCATTTTAGTAAGAAAACCCCAAAACTTTAAACGGCAATTTACATTGCAGTGTATGATTAACTTGTCCTCTTAGCAGCTTTCTGTACTGGGAATGCAAGCCTGGGGATATAGCTGCTAAGCCTCTAACAAGGAAGGAGATGTTAGCATGCAAAGATCAACACTCTTCATTTTACTTCTGTATTAAACTTTCCATCACTAACTGTACCCTAATATTTGACTCATTTTCAAGATCATTAATTTATCACTGTTAAAAAATTATTTGGGGAGAAAGGAAAATTTCCAATAGCCTGAAGTTGCTAATTTGCTGGAAAAAATAATGAGAACTCTGGTGTTCCATTTTATCAGCTCTTCACACTTTCACCCTTCTAAAACATCACTTTATCAACACTTTCAGTATTAACTGGGGGCAACTTTTCAACTCACCTTTTCTCTTCAAAGTTCCCTAAGCCTGGACTGTAAGCCAAATGCTTTCTCTTGGAATATTCTTGAAAATGCTGATGTTTCTCAGGTTCCCCTCTCTTTTAAGATCAATGTGACCTGCATTTTCATTCTCTCAAAGAAGCTCCTTTTATAGTGAAGAAGATCCAAGCACTGCAGGTGCACCAAATAATACTGTGGGCTTTAGCAGTAGCCCAGGGCTTAAAACCCTCTGTCTCTCTCTGACCTACTTTTCACTCTACATGTAGTTTTCTGAGTCAGTAAGACCAAAAAGCCTTAGCTGAGTGAAAGGGAAAAGCTTGGTTAAGACAGGTGAATTCATGTTATGGACAAAGCCAGACACAAAACCTGTGCCTCAAGGAAGGTGTCTGTGCAAGGAAAAAACCCAACAAAAGGGACAAACCCCAACCCAACCTGAGCACACGCACAGGTGGCTGGCACAGGGCATTCAGGAGCCAGCCTTGTCCCCAGCAAGTGACAATGGCACGGCCACCCTGTGCACTTCACCAGGTGATCACCATCACTGACTTTGTCCATCACAACAGCCCTGTCCCCCTGCATGGCTTTTTACCCTTATCAACGCAAAATTAGCGAGTGCCATGCACTTGTATAATAATTTGCAATCAGAAAAATGAGATTTGATTGATTTCTAAGCTAACGTGAGGTTGATGGGTTCACATTGCATGAAGTATAACACTCTCAGATCCATCCCGCTCTGAGAAGTTAAAATAGAGCCAGGTAAAAATAGAATTGTATCATCCTGAGTTTTCTTTTGCATTTTGCTCATTCTTTTGATATGAAAAGCTGCTGCAATTCATTATTTTGGCAGAAGGCATACTCTAAGGATGAAACACATTGTGATTTGAGGTGAGCTAAATGAGGGCAGAAATATTTTACAACAGGAAAGCTGCAAGGAGCAAAAAAGAGTAATTCTGCTATTAAAAAGTTATTGCCAAAAACAATAACCTTTATGGAGTCATCATGCCTTTGATTTAGCAAAGCACAGAACTGAGGCTTCAGTCTGAGGTACCTCTGCAATATTTAACAAAGATAAATGATGCTTTGGATGAGAAGAGGCGTTTCGTATTACTTCACACATCAGCAGTCTAAACTTTTTCCACTTACTTTGGTTTATTAATTTTAAAGATAATGACACTTAGGGGCCACAGTTCTCACAGGTCTGTTTGCTGAATTCTGTACACCTGGAGGATTTAGAACAAAAGACAGCTAATTCTTATTGTTTGCCTAAAAAAACACCCAAACTCTTTAGAGAATGGCAGATGAATGGTGCCAGTGCTGTGCCCTTATGTTCTTAGTATAAAATGCAAACACATTCTTTTAATATTTTCAACACATACAGCTAAGTGAATTAGCACTGCAGTGCTAGATTATTTTTCCTTGAATGCAAGAAAAGGTCAGAAGAATTATTCTTATTGTACTACTTGATCTTTAATGAATAGATATTTTGTTCCTTTGAGGATCTAGCCCTAGGCTTTGACAAGAATGGAAACATGATGCAGCATTTGCAGTCTGAGATAAATACTTAACATTTATTTGGTACTAATTGATATTAAGCCAATAGTAGGAAAAAAGTCACACTCTTCCTTGAAAGAGTGCTCAGTGTGCTTTGAATTTGACCTCTATCTCCAAAATTAGAAAGTATAATAACTGTGGCAAGGAAAGTAGAATTTTTTTGGCAACACTAACATGCTGTTGGCTTTTCATTGCTGTCTGTTACATTACAGAAAGTCAGTTAAGGAGTTATTCAAATGCTTTCTCCAGCATTGCTTTTCACCTTTATTGATTGCCACACTTCTATGGGTTGTAACTCACTGGACATTGGGCAAGTCAGAGGAGCAGCAAGAGGAGGAAAGACCTGATATGATGAAAACTGCTTCTATGATGGGTTTTTGCTCTGCAACAATAAGGACTCTTAGAACATCAGAAAGTGACCTGGGTTTATTAATTTATTTCACTCATGAAAGCTGCTGTCTCCTCCTTCAATCTTCATTGCCAAGAATGAAAAGCCAATTACTCAACAGGCAGTCACTCACATGAAATAATTTTCCTTTATAACTATTTTATATCTACCTATAAAAATTTTCCCCCAAACTGTAGACCTCCTGGCATTACATACATTAGAAGACTATCTCACTTTGAAACCTATGATCTCCCTTGGGGGTTGCTGACATTTACAGGGTTACTACCACAGAAAACAAGGTACAAACTCGTGTCATTTTGGACAATGAGAAGGTACTCATCTACCATGTGCCAATCCTCATTTACAAAGCAGCTGGCAGTGAAAAGAGTGGCTAAAAGTGATTAATAGCTACCTGTCAGCAAAGAGCTCTGCCTACACTGGCTGTAACTCTGAGTTCCTAAATATACCATACAGACCCATATTTGAGCCACTTAGCTACTCTGCTATCACTGCATCCACCACACAGATGGTAAAAAGGATTTTGAAATTGACTGCCAACAGACTGCTGAAAGTGCACCAACAGTGGTGGAAAAATCCTAATAACTCTGCATAGATTGGCATAAGAAATGCACCAGACTGATAACTTTGCAGACTTAGTCCACAAAACAGCGAGGGCAACAGCTGTGCCATCTTCTCCATCCTGCCCCATCCACTGTGTTTCACTGCTGACCTGGAGGGACCACCAGCAGAAGCAAAGAAACATTTCAGTTATTCTGGCATCTCTGATAAGGCTGCTAGCAAGGGTGCCAATTAGTGCCAGGTTTCATCATATTTGTAAGGTGGAAATGTGTTTACTCAGAACTGGGACAAGACTACCAAATTAATTTTACATGGAGTGCTCAGACACCGGGTGGTAACAACTTGCAACTACTAATGATTTCTCTGCTTTTGAATCCTAGAGGCAAAATGGGAAAGGCTGTCTGTCCCACTGGTGCCTTGACATACCCTGACCCCTACTAAAATTTTATAATGAGGAAGGAAAGTTGTTCAGTTGTTAGGCACACCAGGACACGAGGAAGATACCTGCTCTCTTGTTATTTATCTTTTCCAACCCACTTAGGACCACGTACTGTACAGATTTAAAAGAACCACTGTGAACATGTTAGGATCTCAGAGCTAAAGTAAAATCCCTTGTTTGTGTAGACCCCAAAAACAGCTTTCTGCCAGACACTAATGATTTTTAATGCTCTAAGATGCAGTGTGCATGATGCACTTTGCACAGTTTCAGTATCAGGAAAATCTGCTGGACTAATGCTCCTACCCAAGGCCATGAGAGGTCCATTATGTTTTATTACACAAGATAAATATTGCCAAATGCCTCCTATCACAAATGTGCAAATAGCACAGAGACATACTTAAAAGAACATTTGTTTATCTTACAGTTGAGGGTTCTGCCTGAATTTTAAGGGAAGAAATACTACAACAACTCATGTCTGGAGAACTGGTATCATGAATTTGAAAAAGATGAAGCATTCTAAAAATCTGTCCATTACAACCAAACCAAAATCCTTATTAAGCACCACAGTTGAGAGACTCTTTGACTTCAAGAAAACATCTCATAAATAGCTTCAGCAATGCTGTATCTTATAACCCCCTCATACACCAGGCCACCAGAAATATGCATGAGGCACCACAAAATTGCCTGGTACTGTATTTAACAAGGCATCCTTTCTGGTCAGGTTCCTCTTCACAGGGAGCCTTTTTGTGTACTATTTCTTTTTTTCTGACAAGGATGTTCAAACCACTTTTAGAATAACTGGGAACCAATATAAAGTACTTCAGCTCACATTACAAGAGGGATTAGTATAGCAATTTGTTCAGCTGAATGTAATGAGCTACGTTTTTGAATCTGAAGCTTGTAGACCTGCTCTACATAAAATCCACATTGTGAGGTTCCACAGGCAGATACCATCCTCCAGTTTTCATAAAGTTAAAAGAAAAAAAAGGTTCTTTATTTCAGCTAACCACCCAAAAGCCTTGCAAACACACCTAAACTTATGTTCAGCACCTTCAACTAGGGCCAGAAAAGACAGTGTTTCCTTTATTGTCAGTAATGCTTTAGTTTTTCTTTTCTAGTTCATATCGACATTTTTTGTTCTGCTTGGCTATTAGAGAGTTTCTTTGCCATAAAACTGAAATAATACAATTTAGAGACCAAGCTTTTAAAAGAGCATTAATGCTCAACTTAATTTCCTCTTTTTCTAGTACTAAAGCAATACTTAAATTATTGCTAAAAGGTGACTTAAATGTTTTCAGTTATAATGATCAACATAGACATCATAGCAATAATGACCTGCAGAATGAATCCAGAATGTTCCTATTATCAATATCACTGCAGTGAATTCTTTTGTTTTTTTTCAAGCCAGGATGTTTGCCAATACAGAAAAATTAGCATAACTGATTATGTTTAGTTCAACTTTAAAAAAGAACAAAAGCACCTCAAAGCCACCAAAACTGAAAAAGCAAACAACAAATCAGCCATCTTAGACACAAACCAGTTACATTTTCTCTGTCAGAAAGTGCACAGCAGATATCCAGAACGATTATCATGTCTCATGCAGATTTGTTTCAGATGCAAGCACCCAGTGCACTGAATCACCCATCAGTTCTTCCATTCCACCAAGGCATCCACCTGTCCCTGGGCAATGTGATCTGACCATTAACTGGTGCTTTTCCTACATCTGAAATGAAAATTTGGCTCCAAGATACTCAGTTTAAGAGGAACAGTATCCTGTTAGTAACTACACTGGCAAGTAAAGCCACTGCAGTCAGGGTGGGATTGAGTTTTGTGTACTTTGAGGTTTTTTATCTGGTTGGATTTTTGGGGTTTTCTAGGCAAAAGCTAGAAAGGAACTACAGATCCATAAAATTATCTCCTCTGCCAGGAGAGGCAGGTTATGTTTTGGGAATCTTACAATGAGATGTGTGGGTTGGTTTGACACACACATCCCCCTGTAAAGAAATATCCTTTCCTTAGGAACATAACACAAAGCACTTTTCACTGGGTTTTAAAACAAAGTTATTATTATATGCTCTGCAAAAATTCTGGTCCTGCTTTTATGTTGAACTGCCTCTGATTTGACTTTTAATATTTATCTCTTCCCAGGTGATTCATCATGGTGAACACAAATGTAAAGAAATATTACTTGAAGGCCCAATAGAGGTAATAAAACCCTGTTCTAAGCCCACCACACCAACATTCCTCCCCCATTGTCCATTAACAACTTTAAAGAACACTGGGACAGAGTATTTTCTTATGAGGAAGAGGGGAGGAATGAGACACTTGTCAAAGACTGACTGAAACGTTCTTGCCTGCAGACACTGAAAGGATCTCAGGATCAGAGCAGGATTTTAAGGATGTTCTACCCTTCACAGGCCCAGATGATGAGGGAAGGGAGTGAAAGGCACCACATCCCATTCCAAAAACAAGCTTACATGAACTTAAAATCCCTTTGCTTCCATAGCTAAAGCCTCTGAAAACCACTATCACAAGGGGGAAAGTGTGCTGGTGGAAAAAAGAAACAAGAAGTTCAGAAAATCCAAATGAAATCTTGCAATTGCAGCAATTCACTGGGTCTACCTGATATGGGGCAAATTTTTTTCATAGTAGTGCGTGTGGTGCTGTGTTTTGAATTTCTGATGGAGACAGTGCTGGGAACACCCAGATGCTGGAACATTTTGGCTGCTGCTGAGAAGTACTTGAACAATTTGAAGGTTTTTTCTTTTTCCTCTGCTCTCTCTCTCTCTCAGCAAGAGGGCCAGGAGTGGCAAGAAACTGGGATGGGACACAACCAAGACTGCTGACCCCAACTGGCCAAAGGGATATTCTATGCCACATAATGTCATACTCAGAATTAAAAAACCTAAGCAAAAGGTAGCTTTGGGAGGTTGCTGTTGCTCAGAGACTGGCTGGACATCAGATTGCTTGTGGGAGGTGGTGATGGCTTTTGCATCACTTCTGGGCTTTTCTTGTTTCTCTTTCTCTTTCTTTCTCTCACTTATTAACTAATCTTGATCCTGACAATTTCCTAAATTCTGCCTTGTTTTCTCCCACATACTGCTGAGAGGGAGAAATGAGTGAGCAACTGGGTGATGATGGCTTACATGATGACTGGGGTCAGCCAAGCACAATCAACTATAAAGCAAAATATTATTTAAAACTCTACCCAAACTACTATTCCAGTTATTTTCCTCCAATGAGTAAGGTTAAGGAGGAAATAAGGAAGCTGACATAGCACAGCTGAATAGCGCTGAATTTAGAGCCCAATTTTAATAAAATGCATTATTCAAATTAATGAGATTTAAGACAGTCATTTAAATTCAAGAACAGAGATATAATAGCAGATGTTCATTGAACTCTATTGTTGAAATGAGTTTGTGTGAAAGAGATGAGATATAGAACAGCAAAACTGGGAATAGTATCCTGTGCATAGAGGTAACCTCTGACCTCTTCTATACAGCAGCAATAAGAACCCAGAAATTTTGCACATGTGTGGACACAGGTGAAAAATACAGACCTGCAGTTGTAATGAAGAACAACATGCAAGAACATGTCTTCCCATTTTTCCCACAAACCTAACAAGTTCCTCAAATTGATATTCACAGAGATAGCAACTGGCAGAAGTTACAGTACTTGGTAAACACATTTTTTTGGGAAACCACAGCTAAAGGTTGCAGTGGTTTCACACTGCTACTGGCAGTCATGGAGCCACAGCTCTCGCAAGATCAAAAGTAGGTAACAAAAGCCATCCATGCTGCACTGATGATACTACTCCTACAGGCTGAAAAATACATTCAGACCTATTGGGGGGAGGTTTATCTCTTGAACTTTTGTGTGTTTATACTACATCAATCACTATTAGCCAGCTCTGTTTTCATTATCCAGCCTTCTGGTCCCATATGCCCCTAAAAAACCCACAGAAATTAAGGTGGTCCTAATTGTCTTCATATTTCACCCCAATCAACAAAATGAAGTCAAACACCAGTAAAGAAAAACCTTCTGTAGCAACCAAGACTTGCACTCATGCTACTTCCTTATTTTCCAGTAGGACTGTCATTCAAATTATTAAGGATACTGTAATAGCAAGAAAATAAATAACATCTGAGGGTGCTGGGACAGATTATGCCACAAGTAGGGATGAGCATCTTCATTTCAAGAACGTGCATGTGTTAGGGGGAGGAAGGTAAGCACAGAAACCCAGCTGGTTTTAACACGGATTTTGCCTTCTGTTGTACTCATTCAACTAACAGTTATCACACCATTTAGAGAAAAAACATTTAAAAATCGCAGCTGACACTGTAAAGGCCAGCTTTTCTGCCCTTCCTCTTGCATCACTTATCCTTTCCACAGCCCAGCAGGTAGAACACAATCTTGCTTTCCACCTTGCTACAGTTCTTAGCCAGGAAAGAGGAGCTCCTTGTTTTACCACTCTCTTTACATATTTTAAAGAAACAAAGGACATAAAAGAGCCACCATGCACTCTCAGTGGAGGGAAGCATTACCTAAAAACAGCAATGCAAACCATGAAGACACCTAGGAGAGGTGGAGATCCTAAATTTTACAAGGAGAAAATGGTCCAAAAACCCAAACTAATCAGGAAACCTTTGGTTTCATTGAGAAACTAAGTTAACAGGTAAAAGGAAAGGAGTAAGAAAAACAAAAAGAAGGTCACATTTAGTAGGAGAGAGTTTTGCAAAAAAGCAGAACTGCTTCCAGAAAGAAACTGAAAAACTGAGCTGCAGCGCCCACAATCACTCTTCCTTTTTCTTCCCCAGTTCATGTTCTTCCTTCTGCCACCTATTATGGGGTTTTTAATCAATAACTTAATTGAATATTCTATAGTAATATTACCACATTCCATACTAATTTTGTAAGGCCACAGCTATATCAAGGGCTGTGTGCAGTTATCACTGCCATCATTTGAGTTTATCCAGCCTACAGCATTAATAATAGAGATAAACTTAACCAAGAGCCATAATTCCTTCATCCACTGCACTAAAGCAAATGGTGTTTACAGTTTGGCTGGAGCATTAATACAGTAAAAATGTCAAGCATAGAGTTTTCTTCCAATCAAACAGACAGGAAAAAAGCCTTCTATTTTTAATTGCTCTTTTTTACCTCTGATTGAAAAACAGCTGGAAATCAGTTCTGGAAACAGTACCAGCCTGATAAAGCAACAAAACACCCTTAACAGCCATTGTCTTTATTCAGCCTCACCATATCCAAACTGGCCTCTCCACCATTTTTCACTTCTACTTTGAATAGCAAAACAGTCCACTGATGAAAGAGGATTTATCCAGTTATTATGAGCAAAGCAGCTTTAACTTCCCTTAGATATCCACTAACAAGGTATAAAGTGACACTTCCCGGACACATCACCAGCACAATAGGGCCTTTATTGATTTTCATATCATGTTCTTCAGCCCAAGATGACTCTCCTGTGCATTCTGCTTCCCAGCAAGAAAAAAATTGCCTCTTCTGTGTTTGAATTCAATCTACTAATGCACCCCTTGCTGTAGCCAGTGTCTTTTTAGTTCTTTCCCTCTGTAGCTGATGTGTCTACACCTTGCTGGCTTGGGGTCCTAATGGATTCCCGGGCTAGAGGTCAAAGTACAAAAACCAAAAATGAAATTGCCCAGCTTAGGAATCAATAAGAAAGAGACTCTTAATCCTTCTGAGGGTAAAATGTGCAACCAATGAGGCGTGATAAGTGTGTTCAACCCTGTGCCAAAGCTATAAATAGAGTATCAAATCCAAAAGAAGCTAAGATGAAAGAGTTAATATCATTGTTCAGCTTGCATTAATGCCATCAGGAAATTCACAGCTGAAGGAACAGATACTACTCCTCTTTTCTGTGTTAGGAAGGTTTCTCTAGTGCAAAGCTGACATCATCTCTTTGCTATACAATTGAAAAGGCTAAAGGACATTTATTCAAACTACTTCTAAGAGGTGTTTCACAGATCAGGTTAAATTAACCTGGGTCCTATGTCTGCATTTACCAATGATTCCAAAGTCAATCTGGGAAAAAGAAGCTGGGACACAAACTCTTGGAACTGGCAGGAAGAAGTTCCCACAGCCTTCACTTGAATTTGAAAGCACAGCAAATTAGCTCTGTATTGTGCAGTCTATGGCTTGCAGGAAAGAATGAATTTGAAGGAACATTTCGAGTTTGCAATATCAAAATAGCTGTATAAAAATACAGCACCTGATGTCTTGTGTACTGATGTACTACCCAGTACAGAGCAATATAGTGCTTAACAGCCAATATTTACAGAGCTTAGATCATTGGAAGATGAAAAAGGGAAAGTGAAAAAGGCACAAAATAATTGTGTGGCTCCATTCTTACCAATCTATCTTTGTAACAGACATAAAATACAACTGTGTGGCAGTTCTGACGGGAGCTAACTCAGTTACAAATGGAGGAAGTCACTTGACAGCTAAAGAAATACATTCTAATAACAGACACTGCACACATCGAAAACAAAGCTCTCAAACATGAACCTCACTACACTCACCCTTATGTAAATTCACTCCTCTGTGTAAGGGTGTGGGAGCACATCAACACTGGGGCCATCAGTCCATCTTTCTGGATCTTGGTTTCCAATTCTTCTGGCACATTGCAGCCCCAGGCTGTGTACATGTTCCCCCTTGCCAGCTGGGGGAAGAGAAGATCTGCTGCAGCATCCATAATCATCTACTACAGTGGAGTATCACAGGCTTAATTTGGGGGGTTAAAGGGAACCTCACATCCACATGGACACCCAGTGACAATTTACATGTATTCACAGCCATGACTGTGACATGCCATGAATGTGGATACAATTCATCATTGAGCTGTAAGAGTCCTGCACAGAACTGTTAAAACCAGCCTTGCAAAAAAAAGAAAAAAACCCAAAAAAATAAAACAAAAAAACCAAAAACAAACAAACAAAAAACCTGCAAAAACAAAACAAAAAAAGAAAAAAACCACACACACACAAAAAAAAAAACCCCAAACAAACAAAACACCAGAAACAAAACCCACAAAACACGTTCTTTACCTTGTGTCCTCATGGTGGTGTACTCCTTGCTCGCCTGCCTGTGACCACAAGTAGCCAATTTGGTAGACAGATCTCAGGAATGTTTTGTGCACATTCCCGCCTCCCTGGCAAGATTAGCAAACGAGACAATAAACAAACCATCCAGGGAGAAAAAGTAACCATGCCCTCACCTGCCTCTCTTACTTCAAGGAACACGGTCACCAAGATCAGCAATAGAAGAACTCTGGATCAAGGCATTATTTGTACCTTGCCCCTAAACAGCTCCTGTACAGTTCTGCTCCCCAGCATCCCACCTACTCAAAAGTCAAGTGTGGCAGATCATTAAAAAAGGGAGCCCTGAACTCATTTATGTGAGATTGATTTTGTATTTTCCTGGTGGATCACAAGCATCTTGCAGATTTTGTCGTGAAACACCAAGTTTCTTAAAACAAAATATCTTCATCTTAAAAGGGCACTGCCTTCCTTATAAACATGTGAACACGATGCACTGGTCTCTACACAGAATTCAGAGCCAGTGATTTGTAATTTCCTCAGCCCTCCACTTATCAATAGCAATCCTTTATCACCTGCCAAACCTTCTTCCACAGCACAACGAGGTACAGCTGCAGGGTGACTGTCTCTGGCCATAGAGAGCTAAATTTGATCTCTTAAAAGACCTGGTTAGAGGAATACCAAGCTTTAGGGCTCTAGGTAAGAATGGAGTCTAAGAGGACTGATCCTGCTAACAGAGGACACAGAGAAGGTGGAATTTCTTCATCCCTTCTTTGCCTCAGTCTTTACCCAAGCCCATGGGCCCTGGTGGAACACACCCACGGGTGCTGAAGGAGCTGCAGATATTGTTGCTAAGCCACTTTCCATCTCCCGAAAATTCTACCGGTGTTTCCTGGCTTACAGAGAATCACAGGGTCACAGTCTTAGTAGCATAGGCTTGGAATTTAATTTCTAAGTGAATTCCTTAGACCAAAAGAAGAACTCTCTATGAATTCACACATACCTTGCAGGGCACAAAGCTCACACTGACCCACGATCCATGTAAATTACACAGAAACAGAATGGTCAGGCCTTACAAAACCACATTTTCAGTAACTCAGTTGTCTGTTGTGTTATTAGCACCAAATAATTAATTAACCATATCCACACATTCTATGTTGTTGACACTTGCTAGTACATTTATGACCTGCTTGAGGCTATATTTGCCATTCAGCTCTGCTGGCAAAACACCTGCTGAGCAGAGGCAATCCCAGTTTTGGCTGGGATGGTGCGGAGAATGTGCACACAGCAGGAACTCTGCAACAATGACTTGGCCAATTGATTAAATCTGAGCTATGACCAGCAGGTGTCTTTTCAGTGTGCTTTGAACAGCTTTCCACGAAGGCCTGTGCTTCACAGGAGCTGGATGCACATCAGTTTGGTCATGCATCAGCGTGTCAGGATTTTTTAATGCAAGATGCAAGCATTTTAAGCTCTCAGAAGTAGCAGCTCCCCATATGCCTCAAATGCAGGTATCTCCTCAGGAGATCTCTCAAAAATTAACAAAATCAAAGGCTAGAGAAATGTACTCATTTGAGTTCACTTTGATGAGGCAAATGAAAACCAGTTTGATTTGTGGCTTTTCCTCCGTGTTTAACAAGTGCGGGATCAGAGTGATGCCATACCAGCCAGCTCTTGCTGAAAGCTGTCACTGGGCGTCTGAAAACCAGACGTTTGATTCTGTTGTGCTTTCAGAGAAAATACTGATGTACTTCTCTCACATTCTTCTAACATACATTTTGTCAGATTTGCTGAAAGGCTCAGGGTAAATACCTGACTGTGAAGAGGGCCCATGGAATGTCACCCCCTCCCTGAAGTCTCTCTAGAACCCTGTGATACAGACATTCTATTCAAGTCCATATAACACCTGTCAGTAGCATATAACATCCACAAACACAGAAAACACAGTTCTTCAGTGCAAGTCCAGGAAATTCAACAGCACAAAAATTTGTAGCTCATAGCAATGGGTTACAAAAATAAAAATATATATAACTTTTAAGGCAACATGGTTTTTAAAATACCAGCAATGTACACAACACCATCCCCATTAGAGTTTGGAATATCTGACTGAAATTACTGGGCTAAAAGAGGAGTTATTTGGAATTGGCATTAAAAAAATAATGATGCATCTTAATCTCTGCAGCTTTATAATGACAACATTTTCAGTAAAAGGAGCCATGGTATTCTCAGTCCCAGAGCAATACCAAAAACCCAGAAGCAAACCCAGATTCACACTCTAACTCCTAATTATTTCAATTACACAATTGTCTGTCCACAAATTAGTTTCATAAATTTGTTGCCTCTGTAAAGGCACCACTTAAAAATATTTGTTTTCTCTATACAAAAAAGACCTTGCATGTGAGAAACTGACAGTTTTGTAAATGGTACAACTCAACAAGTAGTTTGAAACAGAAACATACAATTATTTAACAAGGTAACAACACACAGAAGAAACAGCTAAACTATCCAGAGCTACAACTAAATATATTTTGTGGCTGAATAGTAGATGACTCCCACATCACATGAGAAATTCATGCCTACTCATTAAAGATCCAAGTGAGATATAACCACAGGGGTAGTTTTATCTCACACATTTCTGATCTTCTAAAAAATCTTTCTTCACAAATGTAATACCAGCCACTACCAAGAACAAGCACTGAGCTCAACTAAGTTTGACTGTTGCCCAAATGTAAATCATTGTGATCTGAAATTCAGTGACATCCTAAAGTATTTGCAATATGCAAATCAGATCAGAAGTGAGGAAGTTGTTCAGGAAGGAGTTGACAGCCCTGTTAGTGGCACTGACCACCTTTGCACAATCACATACTTGACCTTTTTTATTAAACCCTCAAATGCTACAGAACCTTCACAAGAGGAACATGGCACTGGAGCAAACTCCAACAGAAGGGATCTGCAGTGAGGTAAGAAGTTTTACTGATCAGATTAAACTCTCTGAAGGGTTAGCATCAGAATACTTCAAAATAGAGTAAGTATGCCAGTATTTTATGAGCAAGGTACCATTGAACTTGGAACAGTAAATACACATTCTCTAAGGTAAGCACAGCCATCATCTGTGGGCTGAATAAACAAGCCATTACTCAGGATCACCTCAAGGCTTCTAGATCCTGCAAAGGCAGCTGCATCCCTCTGAGGAGATTCTCTTCATCCCTGAAGAGCCAAGACAGCTTTGGCACAGGCAGCAGAAAGAGGGGGAAAGTCTGAAGGGGCTGGCAATATTCAGGGACCACTGGAAGTAGCTGAAGCCAAGGCAGAAAGGGTATAAGAGTGGAAACAAAAGCTGCAAAATACAAGACTGCTGCTCAAGATATGAAAAACCCAAGGGTATGGTGAGCACTGCTCCGCACACTGCGGTCCCCAGCAGCAGCAGCAGAGGTCCTGCAAGCACCAGACTGGCATTCCAGGCCATGACACTGGCAAAGGTCACACCAGAAGAAACTGCAGGGTTTGTGCAACTCTGACCCTACTCTTGATCTTCCTGTATTTAACCAGTAGTCATTTCACTCCTCTCCTTTCTCAATTTAGGACTATACCCAGGTGCATTTCAGAACTAAATTTTTTGCAGCTCTTCGATACTACTGAGAGGAGAAAAATCAGGCTAAAAATCTTAACCTTGACAGGCACAGCAAGGGCTTGTAATCTTCCAAGTAATCACCTTTGCTCCCGTCTCAGACACCAAGCACAAGCAGCACTGAGCCACAGACTCTGAAATGCATAAGCCTAAGGAAGCTGAGGGCTTTGGGCACACATATTCCTCATGTAATTGTCACCTTCAAGTCTGGCTCTAACTCCAACTTCCAGTTTAAGATTTAAGCAGTCTCACTACTCATTCAAAATACATCTGTGGCTTGACATGAGCTACCACCCAAAAAACACTGAAAAGCACTATCTGGGACATCATTATAAATACAGCCAGAAGTATTTCCACCAACACAAAAGGCTGAAAATATCCTTGAGGTTACAGTGTCCATAACTAACTGAATCACATCAGCAGTCTTATAAATAAGCTGGGAAGGATTTAGAAATGCTTGACCTTCAGGAGTCAAAGAAAGATGCAGCTGTCCTTGTTACCATCTGAAACTTCACTGCCACTTGCTGAAGCAGATTTAATGCATCCTCCCAGCTTATCAGCAAAAATGGTAAATAGTCCACATTAATCAGAACATAACCATCTCATCCTTTTGGAGATGAAGGTCCATTAGGGAATCAAAAGCAGATAAAGCAGAACTTCAATAACCTGAAGCTTCTACTCTGATTCTGCCTGAATTATCCTTGTGTTCCTCATAGAGAAAGAGTGGAGGAAGTGATTTATTTTCTGAGATACTCCCATTAGAAACAAGAGCAGCACAACACATTCCCATTTCCTTAACCAATTTTTTAAAGCACGTAAGGGCAGGCAGATGTCAATAGAACTGACAACTCAGTGTTTCCTGGATTTTCAGCAAGCAAACACTGCTCTGCACTCTGCACATTAGGATCAGAACAGCTGAAGGTGCTTTTAGGCAAGTTAAGTGAGAAGAGAAAAATGTAAGGATCACATGTAGCATTTGCTCCGTGTCCTTTTGAAATAATTTGACAACCACTGTAATTCCCAATTCTCAAAACTACCTGAAGTTTAGAACTTAAGCAGCCTGAACCTGGTAGGTACACAAGCCATTATCAAAGATGCAGGTTCCTCATGCAACAACGGGTTTGACTCTCAGTGACCTTGCACTGAAGGTCAGGGCAAATACCTATAATGCAAACGTTGTGGTGGGGGATTATATCACTTTTGGCACAAAAAAGATTTAATCAACACATATTTCCCAAGAACTACACTGTATCAGAAAACTTGGTGCAGGCATAAAATATTGATTCAGACAGCCAGGAACCGTCTGGAAAACAATGGACTTCATTTCTTAGATCTCATATGTTTTCATTTGCAACAATGTAGTACAATAAGGACTACAGAATACACCTTTTCACATTTAAAAAACCCTTACTATATGCTTTGGCTTCTCTCCCTGCACCTGATAATATTCTGTAATTCTTACTCATATTCCTGCCATCTTCCTCAAGAAAAATCCAGATCAGTTCAGCATAAATTTTTAAGGTGAAAATACTTTTAAGGTCAAAATATTTTTAAGGTCCAGAATGAAGTAGCAAAACATGGAAGAAAAGGCTTGAAAATAAAGAGATTAGCTGTGTATATTTTCTGTAGAATCATACTCTTTCTCCAGCCATGACTCACTGCTTCCCAGGTACTAAGCAAACTGCAAGGAGCCAAATTCTAAGGAAAGTTGTATTAAGTGACACCATGAAGCCACTCAGCATTCAGAGTAGCAACAAGCTCATTTCTTACATGCGATAATGTACTACGACTGCTTGCAGTAACTATCAGGATTTGTTTTCATTAAATGCAAAATAGTAACATTTATTTCCACAGAAACTCATTACAACATATACCACAACCATTGCAACTTGTCTTGCTAGGAACATGATTTTTTGTTCCTTCTGAGAGGGGAGGAACAGTTCCTGAAAAAGGTCACAGTGTAAGAAATTCTCCAAAAGGCCTAACAGCATGTAAGGCTGATTACCCAGCAGCTCACATGCTTCTTCAAAAATACAATACACAACTCTCAAAATGCTCTTTTTTAACTGATGTTTCTGAACAGCAAGCAGAACAGAGGCCTACATCGAAAATAAATAACAAATACAATAAATCCCTACTTCTCTCAGATTGAATCTATTCTGAAGAGGCTGACATCATGTAAATCTGTCCAAAAGGAGACACAGTAAAGCCACATTAACTAACACTGTGATCTACTCATAAAATATTGTAGATAAGTATGCACACTACACGTTGAGAAAAAAGTGTTTCTTTATGAATTACTTTTTCCATGCAGTGGGACACAATCTTGTTTTGCATAGAAAGCTTTTGTGGCAAAGACAAATGCATGAATTGGATTGCAAGTTCTGTCATTTACAAATCAGTTATCCCTAGGAAAAATTGCTGTCTGAATCTCTAGCCTGTAATGAGCAATTTCAATTTCCATAGCTAAACTCTTTATAAAATGATAAACCTCAAGAGTGATCACACCTGAGAAAGGACCTATCCAAAATCAACACTATGGATCCAGGGAGAGGGAATACTCAAGAACATAAGCCTGGGGCAAGTAGCATTTATGGTGCTGCATGCACAAGCAGCTGGCACACTGAAGGCAGCACTTAGCAGTGTGACAAATTTAGCCAGTTAGATCAGAAATTAAAACTGCTGCTCTTGGAAGAAAGCTAAGTTGCTTTCATAGTTTGCTTTGTGTGTTTGAGGGGTTGTTCCTCAGGTTTTGTGAGGTTTTTATCTGGTTACTGCAGATGAAACAGGGCTCACCAAGTATAAAATTGGTTTGGTTTTACTCCTCTGTATTTAACACAGATACAGCCTCAACACCCAGAGGAGTTAGTCAATACTCAAATTGACTGGGATAGAAGTAACTACTTTTCCTTCCTTAGGACAGAGGTGCACAGCAGAACATACAAGCAAGACAGAAGTCTCCTGACAGATGACTAGAGACTGAAAAAAATTATTTATTGAAAGCAATTTCTCTGACAAATATTGACATTTTCTCAAATTTTCTTTCAGCAGTTCATTATTTGACAAGCTCCACAGAGTGTCCAACTATTTCAACATTTTTTTCACAGCTCCTGAACTCCCATTTAGGAATAATGATTTTTATTATTTGACAAGTGCACCTGTCAAGGTGTAAGCATTTTGTCTCCACCTTCAGTGTAGTGGCACTACAAAAGCAGAGGACACATGGTGGCATCTCTACAGGAGATTCAGGAAAGGCTACAAACCTTGTAAGGTAAACACCAGAATTCCTGATGCAGAAGGGTTCTAGTTAAAATGAAGACCCCAGGTTAAGTTTGATGCAGCATTCACTAACCCTCTGCCATCACTCACACAGAACAAAGGCACACAGTCACAATGCTCCACTCAAACGTATTGTGCCTTTGTTGCAAACTTACAGCCTGCTTCCAACCTGGAAGTGGATTTCATCACACACGTCATCCTACAGGAGCTGTACAGATCTAAGGCCTAAAAATACCATTCAGTCAATCCTTACCTCTGCTGGCAGGTACATGATGAATCTAATTCTACAGTCTTACCCTTTGTGTCCTCACTTATCACAGTATGAGAAACATCCAGGCAACAAAACAGGACAGTTTTTTTCAAACAGTCTTATAAGACCAAGCAATTGCAAGAGCAGCAGGTGAATAAAGCATTTGCACCATCATTTTAAGAGTGAACTTCTCCTGGTGTCACAAGGAGACATTACCAGGGTAAACAAGAAGTAAGCATGCTTTCCACTATGGATAGTCAAGATCAACTATTGTATACTGAAGAGAAAAAATTGAAAGCCGAAATATAAAAAATGAAAGAAAACGTACTGGTTAGTATTGCTCTGTTCTTTCTCCCCTCCATTTCTGTAATTCTGATGCAAAGTATAACTGGAAAGTCAGATATTTTTCTGGGTTGTTACTTCCTTTACCCCTCCTTGAAAGGAAACAGCAAAACAAACTGCTGTACCAACATACAAACTGAAGCACTCCTTTGTTGTACTTTCAAGTTTAGCCCTTTTTGCCTGAGGAATTCTCTTGGCTCACGGGTTTGATGTCAGCCCTTGATTGTGTTTTGATGTTTCTGCAGATCTACGACTGAGTTCAATTCTCAGCAGCCAAAACAGACATTTGTCATCCTGTATGCATCAAATTTCCTGTGGCACGCTGCCCACTTTATCATGCGGGCAAGGGGAGCTTTGACAAAGCAAGGGGCTGTCTGCAAGCCACCATGACCCAGCATGTGTGGAGTCACTTGTAATTACCATTACTTAGAAGGATCACTCAAGGCTTCCCAGTGTTGCCTCGCACCAGATCAACCACTCCAGAGTGTCTGAGTAAATATTTGCACGCAACAAGGAGCTGTTGAGAGGGTTTTGTCCACAGCCACAGCCCCCAGTGCATGAAATATTCAGCACATTAAATGTCTCCACTGATGCAGAGTGGTGGGTTTTCACTCTGATTTGATTAGCAGTGATGATTCTTTCATGAGGTGTGACTGTCCTTCTAGATTAGCATCAGCCCAGATTCCATGCAGCAGTCACGGAAAAAAAGGAGATGGAAAAAGAGGAGTTTGACACGTTACAAGGGTTACTGTGCAGTCTCTATCAGTTCTGAGATTTCTTGTTTAAAAGTAAATGCTGGAGCCTAAATCTTAATTTCATAAAAAGCAGTACTAAGGAGAACTCTAAATTTACACACAAATGAGAAACTCAAATGTGAAAATTAGTAAGAATTAACTAGGAAAAAAAAATTAAAACACAGGTTTAACTGAAGGAATGTCTTATCATGCCACAAATAAGATATCAACTCTTTATCCATAAAAAGCTGGAAACATTACACTGGAAGACTTGCTTCCGTATAAAACATGATGATCGTCTCCTAATGAACACTGCAGAATTTATTATTTATACTAATTTAAAATGCAGTTGCATCACTTCTAGAAAGTTTTCACCTAAGTACATCTGATCACTACCCAAGCAATCAGCAATTTTCAATAATGAGAATTTGACTTTGGTCACATACTTTTAATATCAGTGGTTTAAACTACTCCCTTATGGTAATATCCCCATATTATTTCTATGCTGTAGCAGTGAAGTGAATCAAATGGAAGCAAGCAAATTCTGCGGGAAAAGGCAGTTTATTGGACTGAGTAATGCAGCTGGAACAGGAAAAAAAAAAAGGCTGGTACTCTCAAAAGCTATTTTTGTTTGCCAATCTGATCAGCGGCCTTTACCAGCCTCGATTTGGACACAGGTCTGACTTAGACAAATCGGATTTTGAAAATATTTGAAACTCTGTAGCAAGCATTCTGCCTTCGTATGAAAGGCTGACTATGCACCCACTTAAAAAACAAAGCACTAACCTCCCTAGTTAAATCTTGGTATGTGTGTCAATACTGGCTGCATTAGGGACAAATCAAAAGTGTCTATACAAATTCACAGGCAGAGCAAAGGAATTCTGAGGTCTATCCGACAGAATTTCCACAGTACATCATCAGCACATCAGCAGTTATTTAGCAGAAGAGGTTTCTGTAGTTGTCACTGAATGGGAACACTCAGTGTAGTCAATAAGCTTCTGTTCTCTGGTTCCTTTGTCTGGGCTTGTGTTAAAAAAAAAAAAAACAGGCATATCAATTTCTGAAGTTATTTTCCACATGAAACAGGTTTACAAACAGGATGTCTCACAACCTGCTTAGTTTTAAAACAATCAAAGTCACTAGTGCATAGTACATTCCAAGACAAAGAAACCATAGTATTGCTTGTAATTTCCTGACTTCCACTATTATGGATTGTAGTTCCAGTAGATGGGTTATAATTGCCTACATACAGACAACTGATGAGGATTCTCTTACGTCCCCAAAAGAAAGAATGAAGCTACATGCACTCATCCTCAGCCACATGCAGATTGTACTACAATCCATATATAATGTGTCATTTAGTTCCCTCTGTATTTTCAGCCAGTTCTTTCAGGTTAGATAAAGCACTAGGACCCACTGTTTGCCCTTTCCTCAGTCTTCAAAACACTGGAAATTGGGATAAGTGCCCATTCTTCTGACCACACCAGATGAGCTTTACTTGCCACAGTGGCAGAGTTCATGGAAATTTGAAATCTTCTACGCCAGAGCAGCATCTTGGCCTTTAATTACTCAAAGCATGATTTGAAGGCCTTCTACAGCAAATTATCTCTGATACATTTAGGAAAGAAGTGTTAATAGTAACTCTGTGAATCAAATGTTTCTGCCCAGATGAAACCTATGTCTGTAAAACTCCCTTTTCCCCTCACTGGCACCTGCAATCTGTGGTATCTGCAGAGCATTTGGTTAAGCCATTCTCAGTGCTCTCCTTCCTTGGCACCACTGGTGCAGCAGTTTTCCTTGGAAGAGGTGATATCCATAGCTACTCCATACAAACTAACTCTCAGATGTATCATCATTCACACAGGAAGCTTCCCAAATCACAAAACAGCACTTTGTAGAAAAAGCTATAGAAACACCAGCAACATCAGGAACCACTAATGATGACAAATGGCAGACCTGGAAATTCTACAAAATGCCAGTTTTCCATAAATTGCTGAATCTCTGCTTTCTGATAAGGATGTCTTGTACTGTCTCCAAAAAGCAGCAGGCAAAGAAAATACTTAAAATTGCTGGAGTAGGACACAAGTAGGAGCAGCTTGGGCCACTGGAGTAGAAACACGAAAATGCTGTCTGGCAGAATGAATCAGGAAATGCAAGTAAACTGAGGGAATCACCCAGGGCAAAATTCCCAAAGATTTCATGCACTGAAACACACCAAACACTCATAGACTGTGTGAACGTTCTTGACTTTTTGATAAAACTTGTACAAATATTTATAAGATTTTTGTCTACCTGGTTTTAGCTTGGTTAGAAAGGATGGGCTACCTGCAGAAACTTCTCATATCCCTCTTATTATGGTGCTTTGAAAATTCATTGATAACCGATAGGCTGAATTTTCAATTTCTACTGAGGCACGTAGCTTACCTTGCAGTGCTGGTAAATAAAACTGCAACACTCCAATGATCAAATGTTACTAAATAATTTGCATTCCAACATTGCATAAACTTCAACACAGGGTTACACTTTATATACACAGACTAGGATGATCATATGGATTATAGAAATTTAAGACTCAATAAAGCAGCAAGTTAATTCTTCACATATGCAAAGGGACACATGAGCTCAACAGCATTAAAAGCCACAACAGATGAAAGTGCACTTCCTGGAAAGCAATATCCAAATACTGAAAAAAAACCAAAAAACAGCACCAAAATTAACTACAGCTAGAAAAGATCGAATGCCATCCTGATTTTGACCAAGTTGTTTTTCCTGTTGCTATTTCATGTCAAGTCAAATATTCAAATAAAACAATAATAACCAAATTGTAATCTAATGAACAGGCATACTGGATACATCACTTGTCCCTGAAGTACAAGGCAATTATCATAAAACCCTCCCCTGCCATAAAGTGCTCTTGAATTAAAAAAAATAAACAAAATACACCAAACCACACACACACAATAACTAACTCCAATGTAAACATTCTTAATGGTCTGATACAATTTAATTTTGAGACTTGGTGTTTCAAATGGCAAAGAAAAACAAGCTCATCTCTACTCTCAGTCTCTCTGCCAAGTTTAAAAATTTGACAGCCTCTTGCTTCTTTTCTTCTCTTTTCCTAATGTAAATATTAAAAATTAATTATCTTGGTATCATATGAAAACGTTATTTATAGATTTAAAACGAATTTTTTAAAAAATGCATTAAAATATTTCAAACACTGTTTCAAAACAGCATCACCAGCTCTATAACACCCACACATAAAAAAGTGTTTCTGCTGGCATAAAGTTAACAAATGGAGTAGAAATGCCAGCATGAGGGATGAAAGAATTGAAAATCAAAAAATAGAATTAAAAACTGAGAGGAACAAAATAAAACACATCAAAAAAAAATCCCAAAGTAACCATCCCAATCTCTACTACTGCTATACAGCAGGAACCTCTCTGTTGGGCCAGCCCAACTTCTGAGGTTTTCTAAACCTTCATAATTAATACCATCATAACAGAGAATTTTACTTTATTTTGCACCGAGAGGTAGGAAAGCAGTTAAAAATTTTTTTAAAAAGCATTTGGTTTTAAATCTTGTGAAAAATAAAGGCTGAAAACTCAGATAATTCTTGAAACCCTCTGAACATGAAGGGTTTGATGTTTGCAAGATACCAGACACCGCAGGGCCAGCCTATTTCTCCAGTAATTTACAGCAAATTTAACCTTATCAGTATTCAGAACCAACTCTAGCATAGAGAAGGAAAATGTCATAGAAAGATAAGAAGAGGAGATAAAAGGAAAGCAGTGAGGAAGAAAAGCACACCACGTCTTAATTGAACTGAGGAGGAGATAGGGAAGGTTGATATGGCCTGCAGCTATGGGGAAACACTTGTGGTGCTGCAGTGTGTATGCCAAGCACGGATGGAGACTCCCCAGTCCATGTCACTGGGAGAGGACAGGTTTAGCAGCATGCAAAGCACAGCAGCTGCTGTGTGCTTGTTAAAGCTGAATGAATAATTTGCCACAAACAATATGTCTGAGAAACTTAGCCTCTCTCTTTTCATTGTGTTCCTAGAATGCTCTGAATGAAACTGTATTATTCAAACGGATCCAGGTTTCTTTGCAGCATTTTCCCCGTGTAGACCTCAGCTGCCAATATTCAGAGTTGTGTTCAAAAAGGATAATCTGGTATTTTTCCCTTTCCTGACTGGATGAACAAACCTAACCTACTTCTGAAAACAGACATGCACAAGTATTTAAAAATTGATTTCCATGAGTAACTGGCTCTGTGACACACTGAGTGAGGAAAAAATAAAGGGGATTTAGTAAACATGAGAAACATGAGTAAGACTCCCTTGCACACCAATAACTAAATTTACAATACAAATTTAACTACACTAAAACCAACACACATTACCATATGCTGAAGTTAGCTCTTTCTAGTAAAATTCACATTTCCTGGCTGTTCATGAAATCCAAAAATTAATAAAAATTTAAGCAATTAATCTTAAATATTTAAGTTAACAGTTAAGACTGCTTACACTCATTTCATTGTACAACACTAATCCAGATCCCACTAGCATTATTAAATTGTGTTATCTTTCTTGGTACAAGACTCAGTCATTTATACCTAGCTAAAAAAAATAATAAAGCTTCTATCTCGTTGTCCCCAAGATCTGTTTCTCACATAGAACAGCAGTGAGAGCACAATTACTGAAATGAAGATGTTGGCAGCCATCCAGGTGCCAGTAAGAATACAACGGGTATTACTCACCAGTTCCTTGTGTGCTGTTCTGGGCTATAATCTGCCAGTTCTAAAAACAGAAAATTCCCAGCAGTGCTTGTTCCCTCCTTTTGATGCCAGATTCTTTTGTAAAATGCTGTCATCTTAGATTAGCAGGAGCATTATTTATTTTTTAATTCCCTGTTGGTATTTATTTTTCCTGTTCTCTAAGGTGTGCTTTTGAGATGGCTGCCCAATCCCAAGAGCCTAAAACACAGCACATACATGAAACGAGCACCAGAATCACTGCCACCTTGAATTTAGCTGAGTGCAAACAGGGCCTAAGAGCCAATCTTTGGCATTTCTTGACCTGTGGGTAATGGAGAAGCCTTTTAAAGCCAAGCCTGAGCAATAATTTCAGAAAAGCATTCTAGGCATTAGCAGAACACTATCACTTTGGATGGTGATTTGACTGTAGATATCAGTTTTGCACTCCCCAAGCCTAGGAAAGTGAGGCAAAATGCAGAGGGGTTTTGGAGAAGCTGGCAGACATTAGCCAAAGGCAAGTCAATTAAAGGCAAAGTCAAAAAAACTGGCACTAAATAAATACTCTTGAACAAACTAGCAGTAAAGTGCCTTATGTTGTGGTAACTCCTTGTCCTCCAGAATGTGTACAAATCTTTATTCCAGCGTTATTTTCAATAAACATGTTTTACATAAATTGAGTTTATGCTATGGCCATGAACCTCGTATTAAGAGAGCTCAGTACAAGCTCCAAGAATTCTGGTGGGACATGCTCTGTAAATCACATCACCTGGTCAGCTCCAGACTCAAAATCTATTTCTCATCCACTTCTTTTTTCCCATCAATTACCCTTGTCAATGACATTCCAGTGCTGGCCAGGAAAGGGTGAAGCCTCAGAGAACACTCCTCAGTTTCACTTCAGAGCCTGGGTCACCTCCTCACCCTGCTCATCCTTAGAATCACAGAATCAATGAGATTGGAAAAGACGTCTGAGAACCTCGAGCCCAACCTGTGGCTGAACACCACAGTGTCAACCAGACCATGGCACTGAGTGCCACATCCATTCTTTCCTTGAACACCTTCAGGGATGGTGACTCCAGTGCCTCTCTGAGCAGCACAATCCAATGTCTAATCACCTTTTCTATGAAGTAACTCCTCCAAATGTCCAACCTGAACCTCCTCTGGTGCAGCTTGAGGCCATGTCCTCTTGCTGGCTGTCTGGGAGAAGAGGCTGAACCCCACCTAGCTCCTTTCAGGCAGTTGTAGAGAGTAGTAAGGTCATCCCTGAGCCTCCTTTTCTCCAGGATGAACAATCCCAGCTCCCTCACATGACTTGTGCTCCAGGCTCTCCCCAGCTCTGTTGTTGGACATGCTTCAGCCCCCCACTGTCCTTCCTGAACTGAGGGACCCAGAACTGGACATAGCACTTGAGGTGCCTCATCAGTGCTGAGTTTATCACAGGATAAACTCCTGAGATACAAGCTCAGTTCCTGCCGTGGCACTGAGCACCACCTTCAACACCTCCAGGGATGGTGACCCCAACACCTCCCTGCGCAGCTCTGATCTCCCTTTCTGTGCAGAACCTCCTCTGAATATCCAACCCAAACCCAGCCAAGATGCCTGTGCCTGAATCAGAGCATGACAAAGGGACAGGGGGCTCAGCACGACTCAGCCCTGTGTGGTGCCCATGGTGGTGCAGGGCATAAAAAAAATGAGTCACTTATGCTGAGAAAATTGAGCTGGATGGCAGTCTCGCTTTTTGGCTTGTCCCCATCATGAAAAAATCATCTCTTGGATCATTAACATGCATGCTACAATCCTCAGCTGGGGAAATCCACTGTGCCTTGCTGTAATATTTTAATATGTTTGGATCTCAATCCAAGGAAACAAGCTGGCATAGCAGTAATACAGCACAGCCTTCCACAGACTGATATGTGCTGTTGCTAGTAAAATCCCAGTGGGTATAATGATAAAACAGTTGTAGCCATAACCCTAGCTACTGACAATGGTTCACTAAGATATAATTCCCAACCAAATTTCTTGTGTGTAATAATAAGTCTGATCGTAGCCTACTGATTGCATATGAGTCTGAACTCCTTCCTTGGGAGGATGTTAACAGATAGGCACTGAGCCTTGCAGCTCCCACATGGCTGTGCAAACATCACCTTTTTCATCCTTAAGTCGCTAAGCAGGCTGTATAATATTACCTAATTTTACATTCAACAGCTACAGCAAGCACATTTGGGAAAAAAATAATTCTGTTATTATGCCCAGAACTCAGAAAAGACTTTCAGAGCCAGTACAGATCTCTGTATTTTCTGACACACGTATTGTATTGTCTTTCAAAGTAAATACTGACTCACTAAACCAAGTCACCTCAAGTACTTAATGTCATCCAGTTTTTCAATGTGTGGGCATTATTTTGAGATACGACAAGGCAAAAAAAAAACCATAAAAAAGAAAGACTGTATCATTTTATACTGCAAGTTACTGCAGCAAGTCCAAAATCCACCAAAAGCACCACCAAGCTTGTTCTTTTCCACTTTTATAATTATAAAGATAAACCAGAAATTATCTATGCAATAAAAGCTGTTAAATTGCCTTTACATTAAAAAATTTCAAGACAACAATATGTTTTTCTCTCATCCACAAAGAAACAGGCAATAGAAGCACATTTTGAGAAAAAGTGCTTGTCAGTGGAATTGAGAAGTTTTCAATCAAAGCAGTTTTGAGTGAAAGAAATTCAATCAGCTCTACTCCAATATACCTTCATCCACATGTCTCAAGTTATTATTTTCTTATAGAGGAGAAGACCATAAAAATTTGTTATTTTTTTAAACATAAAGTGGAAAGACTGGCCTGAGCCTCTCACTAAAATACAAAAGCAGAAGCTTTGGCTTCTGAGACCAAACCAAAATCTGACTAATAACTATTCAGTGCAAAAATTACTCATTTGGAGTGCAGCATGATTTTCCATCCTTCAGTCAAGATCAAGTTCTCTTATCACATGCACAATTAACTTCTTGCAGCTGTGAGTGATACTTTCTCCAAAATTTTCCTTGCTACATTGGAATAATGAAGGAAAGTAAGATAACTGGTATTTCCAGCCAAAAATAAAGACATTGTAAGTGTATACCATACCCTGAAGCTGAGGAGGATTGCATTTTAGCAGACGGTTGGAGAATAGAAATTGTGCATGAAATTGCAAGTGGTTTCTGCTCATTTGTTAAGAGAATTACATCTATAACGGACATGGCCACTTGTGACTTGCCTTCAGCATATGAAATGATCTATGGACTTTTGGACAAAGTTTTGATAATTTTATCTAACAGTCAGGGACCTGTGCCCTTCAGACTTCACTATTCACACAGATGGCTTCCAAAATAACAGGTTTTTTAGCCCACAAATCTGTTTTGATAGATGAAATGGTTGTGTCCCCCTTTCGTCTGTTCCCTTAGCTTTTTTCTTTTAAGACTTAATCAAAGTTCCTGAGCTGCATTGAAACTATTGAATGAAAGTTATAATAAACTAAAAGCCATATTGTCTTCCAGGGGTTGGATTAGCACACAAAATAGACTTTTCCTTGAAAGAATTTTTCTCTGCCTCAGTCCTGTATGGAAAGACGGTCATCCAGTTTTCCAGACAACATGCTGAGATAGCTTCTTTCCTTTGACCACAGTAGTCTTTAAAAAGGCTATCTGGAGAAAGACACTGGCCATTCCCAGGGATAGGGGTTTAGATGTGAGTCTTCTCAAATGATAATTTTGTACTTTGAAGGAGGGAGTGGTGGGGTCTAAATTCACTCAGCAGTTAAATTATAGATTAAGAATTAAAATCTGACAATAGAAATTGGAAGAGTACCAAGCAAATATTTTTTCATAAATGTAGGGATAAATTTGCATACATTATTAAACTCATGGAGAAATATCAAGAAAATATTTGCAGGAAATCTATATCAATTACAGCTAGCTTTGTTCTATATTAAAAACCATGGCATGGAGCAATAAAGGAAGAGCTCAAGCTTGTTATTGAGTTTTTTTCTGGAAAAACCTCAAACTAACAGTGTGCATATGGTAAAAAAAAAGAGGAGATAGATCATTAGTGCTTCTATAGAATATTTAGCCTCAGGATCTCGTAGTGTTTTGCAAACTTTAATTAATTCTTGCATTATTTTGGCAAGACAGGAAATAAAATGCTATCTCCAGATTGCCACCTCACCAATAATTAGAGTATCTCTTCCAAGGCTGCACACCAAATCAGTTCCTGAGTGAGGAGCTGAACCCAGGCTTTCTCAGTTCCTGCCCTAACTGGATGAGCTCTCACAGCAATAGCAAAGCAAAGTTAAAAATCCTGCAGGTGTCTGGCTGCACTTTATGGTCAAAGAGCACAGAAAATAGAGCACAAAAACTGCTGTCAAGGCCACACACTTCTGCATTTGTAAATTCTGATCCAGACTCCATTTATGTAACATTGTAAAGCGATTTAAGACTCTCAGCTTTGATTTGGAATTCCTCTGTATAATGCATAAACCTGCCTATTTTGTGGGATGGTGATAAAGAAGGCTGAATTGTTTTCACTGTCAGCTACTAAGAACTTTCTTAGCTGAGAGATCAGGCTAAAAGTTGTGGCTATTATTTTTTCTAAATAATAATTTTTATAAAGAACAAACCCCTATTAGCAACAGTTGTTTCCATTTCATCCACCCACTGCTCCCTTTAAAATCATTATGGGCTCAGGCTTGAGAGAGGATTTTCCTTTTAGATTTATTTTTCTGATTAGCACTGACATATTCATTACATTTTGAGTCTGAGTTCTGGCAGTAGGTGTATTGCTAAAATTACGAGCTTTGCTCTAATGAAGGATTGACTCCAGCTGCAATGTGTGTGAAATACTCCCGATTCCTTACTCAGCTTTGACAGAACTGTGTTTCATGGGGCTGAGATGTGGTCTTAGTACACCAGGACCTATAAAGCAAAGCAGTCATGGGGGGGGGCGTTATATTTCAGACAAAGGTGGCAAAATCTATTCCCTTTCATTCATAGAAATTCCTTTGCTGATGCCAACCAACATATAAAACAGTGAAACTGGCAATTTGTTATTTTTAACACAGTAAGTAGGATTTTATAACTTCTTGTTGTCCTTATTTACACAAATATTTTTTCAATAGGTATTATTTTACACGATTTTTTCCCCCCTTTGATGCTTACTGACACAATAATGTGAAATCTGTTTCAAGTGATCCAGATCTGACGAAACCTGGCAAGAAGCCTTGGAGTGCAACAATGTTTTGGGTGATAATTAGCAACATTTTACCACATAAATCTCAGTCAAATTAACTATTTTTTGGCCTATGGAGTTTTCACTGTCCCACCCCACTTCATCTCCTGCAAGCATTATTTTCTAGAATAATGCCTACAACCATAACCAACTAAAACCCGAGGAATTGACTCTTTCCTTTTTCTTCTGTTTCATCCTTCACAAATGTAGATGATGGGAGTAGAACATAGAGAAAGGAGCAGAGGAAGGCTAAATATCCTCTCTACTTAAAGTGTCTACCTTAGGAGTTAAAATCTTCTGTATTGTTTGAAAAAGTGTGAAAAAAGTGTTTAGCTGCTATTTCTATCATCCTCTGCTGCCCTTTCACAGAACTAATTGTCTCCATTACAACTATCACTTAAGTAAATATTACTTAAGTCCTTCCTCAAGAAGGAGTTAGTGTCAAGCTGCAGGTTTTGTCAGCCTGCAGTTAAAACCACACCTTTGTGCAAAACTTTGTGTAGTCAGTGGAATTCAGACCTTTGTGAATGCTCAGCTAAGAGGACCTGGCAGCACCTTATCTCTTGCATATCCCACAGCCTCTCTCTCTTTGGGTTGACACAGTTTGCAGAGGATTTGGGAAGCATTTAGAACATCGTTGCCATGTGTAGGCAGCTGGTATTGATTGCTTATACAAAATACATCAAGCAGAGTCGTAAATTTTTGAATATTCTATGTGACTTTTGCTTATTGCTCTATTTTAAGCCATGAATTCACTCAGGGAAGTTGTAATTTTCTTGATTCTAGCAGACACCACGTTGTATGTGAGACATTGTCTTGTTTCTGAGAAACCAGTTCTACCCTTAGCTTGTCAGTGCTTCATCATTAATTGTCTGATATCATTTAAGTGGAAGGTTCCCTGGTGTGCCAGCAATGTTTTCTCATATTAGTGACATCTTCTGTCTCTCTTACTTGTATTTGTGTAATCTGTGGTGTATTTTCACCTACTTCTTTCCACTAATGTTATCTTTTAGCTTTGCTGCTTTAGGCAGAACACTTAAAAATGTGGAGGATGTGCCAGTGGGTTGGCAGAATCAGGTACTTGCACAATGTTATTTTTATGTTAATCTGAAGTTTGACAAATATTCTATTTATATTCAGGAGTGCTTCTGTGTAATAAAATATGTCTGTACATATGTGCATAATTTTTGGCTAAACAAGGTACAGGATAAAAATATGATTTATGAATTGTGCCAGATTTCTTTCAAATAATGTGCAATAATCTATAACTAACAAATATAAACAGTTCCATTATAATGCATTAACCAGTGAATAATCTACCAGGGGGAGAAGCAGGTACATATAAATGTATTAGATTATAGGTACACCCCCTTGTCTCCTCTATTTCAAGCCAAAAATAAAAATCAGCCCCCAGACTGATGGCATGCAGGCACAGAGCAATTGCTGCACCAAGCCAGAGCCATCAAATTACTTTCTTAATGTATGTAGGTGGGTGCACAGGTATTAACCTTCATAAAGAACAAATTGCCCAGTTACATGATGTTGAGAATTGGGAAAGAACAGACTTTTTAGTCAGAAATAACTCCCCTAACTAAACAGCAAAAGTCCCTCCCTGCCTGTGATGATTTTCCCTGTTCTTCCTTGGAACTGTGCCTATTTCTAGTTTCTTTAAGAAGGGTAAATAAAGTAAAGAGAATATTTGTGATGAGACTACTATTAATACGAAACCACTTTACATCCTTTTATTATCATTATTCTTGAATCTGTTCTTCAGTGGTTTCCAGACAGACAAAAGTAACTTGGGATGTCGTACTGTGCAAGCTGGGCCCTTACAAGAATCCAGGTTAGGAGTAAAGATTTAAAACTGCTGTTCAATTTCTTCTTTTTTTTTTCTTCTTCTTCTTTTTTCTCCTTTTTTTTTTTTTTTTTTCAATCTCATTCATTTCTGCAGTTTGACTCACCTGAAATCCCATAACCTCATAGATGGGAAGAACAGGAGTGACTGGCTGGAAGCTGTGGGAAGGGGAACAGTAAGTGGAAAGAAGACAAAGAAAAGGCAGTTATTATGCTGAAGAAACGCTGAAAACCCCTGCAAAAAAGCTTAATTTCTGATTGAAGTTTTCATGAAACTAAATTATTCATCTGGCTCTGAGGATGTCAGGATGATTCTTGATTTTTTAATTAACATCAGTTTAAGAAACACATTACTGTATATGGGGTGAAGGAGAGAAAGGGAAAGCGTCTTGGAAGAGACAGGGGTGGGCAGAATTACTGCTCTGTGGGAGTGTCTGTTCCCTGAGGCTTTTGGGAGCAAAAGGAGCAGCCTCAGAGAAGTTCTCAGTTCATTGTAAGATCAGTATCAGTTATTTGCTGAATGCTGATAGCTTCTCTTGTTACTGGAGGCAATATCAGTGTAACGAAGACAATTGTCACTGGATGTTTCTTCCTCTTCATACTCATCTTGAGAAAGGCATTGCTCACCTCTCCCTTGCTTCTTTACAAATGGGAGGGAGTGGTCTAATGCACATGTTTATGAACAATCAGCCAGGGGAAATAGCTGCTTAGATTTCACTAAGCACCCATATTTAAGTCTGTAAAACTATAAAGTCAGCCTCCTTAATTTAACATGTCAGCTTGTTTCTGACGGAAGCACCCAGCAAGAAATTTGAGAAAGGAAGCTACACTGCAGAGGACTCAGTGAGTGGTACTTCCCTACGGAGAAGAAGGGATTTTTAGCAAACAGAACTTTGCAGAACAAAGCAAAAAGAAGGCTGTGGAGGTGGGGAAAAAAACAAGAGTAAATTACTTATTTGGAAAAACTGATAAGCAGTGGAAACTTTCTTTCCCCGTGCCAGAGTACATTGGCTACAATCCCAAATCAGTCTTCATCCATTTGATAGATGCTCAGGCTTAGCTGCCACCTTCTTCCAGCAGTTACTGCCTAATCACAACTTGCAGCCCATACTCAGGAAGCCCAGATTTTAGACATCTCCAAACGATCATTACCAAGGGATGTAGTGTTTACCATCCCTGCTGTACCTGGACCACAACTCAAATGCCTCCTCAGGGCTGGTGCAGTTGATGGCCCCAGCCTTTAGATCCTTTACCCCATTTGTCAACTGTCAGCACTTCCACTTTTCATTGGATTATCTCTTTCAGAAGATCCAGCATAATTTTTGGTCTTTTGGATGAAGTCAGTGCATTATAAATTTCCTGTGATGAATATTTTCACTGAGGTTCTACCATCAGAACACAGGGCATTTCTCTCCTCTCTGGTCCCAGGAGGCTCTGTGCCCTCTCAGTGGTGGTTATGGTGTTGCTTTCTGTGTGCACAACAAAAATAATTCAAAAATAATTTTTGAACATTAATCCAAGTGTTAAAAACATCCTAGCTATAAGAGTACTTTTGTGTAGAGGGTTTTATTGTTTGTTTTTTTCTTTAAAAATACCCCAACGTAGGCAGAGGAGTCCTGGTCTCTCTGATCATATTTCCTAGCTGTTCAAAAAGGTAATTAGGACAGGAATGGAATGAAAGATGAAAAGAGGTTGGAGTGTGCAATGAGAAGGGAGTGCAATGAGTAATGTACAGTTAGACATGGGAAAGGAAGGCTGTAGCAAAGAGACAGGTCCCTGTCACAGGGGAGAGAAGTTCCAGTCTAAAAAAAAGCCAAAAATTTTCCCCTGTGAGTGGGGAAACACATTAAAAATTGATGCTACTGCCCAACTGCAGTTCCTAGATGATTTTTCTCTACCACCTTTGGAAAAGACATTAGGAAACAGTCTCTTGTACAAATCTGCCCTGATTTTGGTATTGCTTTTGTACCTCCTAAATTGGCAGTCATGTGTCTGGTTCCTTCTAGTTCTGATCCAGAGACAGCACACTCCTTAAATTAGGCTTCCATTTATCTTAGTTATCTTGATTTATGCAGCATTCTGTGGACCATTCATCATACAGCTAATCTTGAGTAACCTTGAGTAATATTTTAATCTTGCTGCCCCTGAATTTTACCCTTTCTTTCTCAGCTTTAGCCTTGAGACTTCTCTTCCTGTCTCGAAAAAATGCCTGTAAAAACTTAGCAGATATCTCATACTTTCCTGTTAAATTTTTCTCCCACTCTCTTTCCTTCTTCTCAGCAGGTCTCTTTCCCGACCATGATTAAAACTGTTGAAATGTCTGAGGTGTTTAAAGGGGCACCTCACTGGTGTGATAGTGGCTGCCTACAAAATTTTCTGGCAAATTTCAGAGCACAAAGTGGTAAAACATTGTTTCTTGCCAGTTCTGAATGTATTCATTTTGGGATACAGAGGTATTTTTATGAGTTTTTACTTTTCTAGAAACTTGAAAATGTTTAAAACTTCGCTAAATTGTTTGACAAACCTTGTGTACTTCTAGACCAAATTGCTAACTGAGGCATCAAACCATACCTCCCAACCATTCTATTTCAGATTCTATTCTTCAGGGGACTAGGTCTTATTTATTTAAAGTTTAATACATTTTAAACCTCAGTCATTTCCTCTGTTATCATTCTCCCATGATCTGTGAGCTTCTGAGGGCACATCTTTAGCCTGGTTTCTTCCTAGCCAGATCCCCTCTATGCTGCATCCTTCCCTTTAGAGCTAAATATGATAAAGTAGGAGCTTTCCATATCCAGGCTCTCTGCCCACAGCTTTGCAGTGATCTCTGGCAGCAGAACAGTCTTTTCTCATGGTGATCTCAAGGCTTCTTCTGGTCTGGGTCCACCTAAGCCTGAAATCAAGCCTGTCTCCCTCAGAAAGTGGTCACTCCACTCAGCCTCACTGATTCACACTGATTTACTAGGAGAGAACTCTCAAACCTATCCACAGTTTTGCACTCCTTCCTATATTTCCTTTCTCCTCCCTGTACACACTTATTTTTATTTAGGAAAAAAAAATGGAACAATACAAGGAATCACTCCATATTTTGTTAGCAAGTTTATGCAACTATAACATGAAAAATTCAGAGGCCATGATAAAAATTTATTCTGTAGCTCTACATAAAGTGTGAGGATGTAAAAGGTCTCCAAACAGCAAGTGATTTCACAAACTGTGCTCTATGCACAGTAATTCAGAGTGTACTAAGGACAGAATTGCAGCCTAAATGAGTTTTGTGCCTTGATTTCTGCATAGTTTAGTACTTTAATCTGAAAAATTAGCCACAGACATCCAAATTGTGTAGTTCTTACCGTCTCTACAAGCCATTTGATGAGAGTTTAGAACCAGACTCGTTGTCTTTGCTTTCTCTAGAGCTCAATTCAGAGCACTGAATGAACCCATCTTGAACACAGCAAAGGCGCAGCTTCGTTGCCTCCACTTTGATGAGTTCCTGTTCCTCCTCCTGCTGAAAACAAAAGAGGCAGGAAAGTTTTTGTTGAGGAATTTCCCACAGGAGCATTTTTTGTAGGTTGAGATGTCTGCCAGCAGTACAATGTACTACAAATACCACTTTTTGGTTAAAGGCCTGAATATGAATAAGTTGGATGGGGCTGTGAACAACCTGGGATAGTGGAAGGTGACCATGGCAGGGGGGTTGGAGCTGGATGATCTTTAAAGTCCCTCCCAACCCAAACCACTCCATGATTCTATGATTTCAAAAGTTCTCCTAGCAGGAAACAGGAAACAACGGTCCTGGGGACCTTCTGACAGTCGTAAAAAATACTGCAGCCCCAAAGACTTGTTGCTCTAAAATCAAGCCCTGCACTCTATTTCCACCTCATAGCATGGGAATGCTTGGGAATTCTTCCTTCCAATTGCTTTAGGCAGTCTGAGATGTCCATTCTTAACTCTAAAATGAAATCAAAGTGGAAATAGTAGCTTGCAAGAATTTTCAAGTGCCTGGATGCTCGAGTTTGTTCACGTTTCCCCATCATTTATCAAATACCTTAAAAAAATATTTTGGAGATCCTGAGTTTCTCTGTTTTTTCTTCTGTTGGAAAAGGAAACAAAGAATATGAACATGCAAGAAACTCCTACACAAATACCACTTGGGTTCCTCTACTTGGTATAAAGCAAGGAAACAACAACTTTGTAGACCAAATTTCAGGATACTTTTAAGAGGAGAATTTCTATATGGGAAAGGTTATGTATTTAAGAAACACACAGGATTGGTCAAACAGTGTTTTGAACAACAATTTTGTGTCATCATTTTGGATCATATCTTCCTTTTATATCAGGTAGTTCAGAAAGAGTATTAAATATTAAGAGATTTAAATGCCTTTTTAGCAAACACAAACCTTGAGTAGAAAACATTACCAACCTTATAAATTAGATCAGTTTGAACAAGAAAAGGTAGATTTATGTTCTTTGCAGAAGAGATTAAAGATATTTGAACTGTCTATCAATAATTAAACTAATACTGAATATGGTAATACTTTTCTATCGCACTGTGTGGTAGATAGTTGGATAAATCCACCTTATTTTCATTTCCTTTTCATCCAACAAGTGTTCTGCTGTTTGGGTCCAGAAAATACTGCCACTTCCAGCATGTCTGAATTATTGGTGAATTATTCAGTCCGTGCCCAATGCCAATAGAATGGCACATCACTAAAATGCTGCTGAGCTTAAATAAACATATGCATTTATTGTAAACCTAAAAAACTTAGGTTTACATTGAGACTTAAAAGTTTAAATGACTTTTCCATAAAAATAACATCACAGAAGTAAAAATATAAATGTATTATTTGAAATTGCAGTAAATTCTATACACTTGAGGAGACTTTTTGAGGAGATGCTGAGGACTGCTCACATGCAGTGAGTCAGGGAAACTGAGATTCCCTCCTGGCAGTCTCTGTCAGCTGTTGAAGTGCAGTGAAAGGATGTGTTGGATGGGTGCCATGTGGGAGATGGCCTTACTGAAAGAGTTACTGCTTCAGCTCCATTGATTTTGGCAGGAATCTTCCTGACATAGAGCTTGATGTTGAACTCTCTTATTACCCCAGGAGATGGGGTCTCAAGAGCTTCACTGGAGACTATTTCTTATTGATTTTAAGTCTGCTTGTTGGAACATGTATCACATTAATCTTGCAGGACGAAGGCAGCAGAGCAGCACCACAGCAGACACAGTGGTCTGGGCTGGCTGCATTTGTGCTACAAACCTTTTGCAGCAGCTGGGTGCAATCCAGATGTGAATCGTTAATGGTTAATGACCCAAATAATCAGATATTTTCAAAAGCAGAGGGTGTTTTGCTGAGGTTTGCAAGGTAACCACCCATGTGTAGAGGGGGTGTGCACCCACCACCAGGGGCTACAAGCTGAGGTGTGAAAGGAGAAGGCTGATAAGAAGCTGGCCCTGTGGAGGTGGGATGGTGCTTTTTATCACGCCAGTGTCCCTCCTTACACAACTGGCTCAGGCATAAAACTCCCCCCGGGGGAAACACCAGGACATTCACAAAGTGTGAAGGTTCTGATCCCTTCTGATGGGGCATAACTGGCTCAATGAGGCAGCTCCTGTGTCTCAGAAGGGGTCATAAACCATCAAAGCCCCCCAGAGTATCCCCAGATTCATTTCTGGGACCTTCCATACGAGGTCTGCACATGTTATATCAGAGAGTGTAAAACTCCCCCTGCCCAGGGAAGGTACCTGGGAGTTCCCATGTGAACCTGAGCATTTATTAACCCATTGAACTTTGTGTTCCATGGGCTTCCCCCATCTCAGATGGATCAAGATGGGACCATCAACCAAGGGACATCAAAATTGCAACAACCAAGTTCTATCCCTGGATCCATGGGTGGTGATATCTTTCTATTCTTATCCTTTCTTTCTCTTTATTTCTTTTTCTTATACATTTTCTTCAGTGTTATTTTTATGCTTGCATATTGCTATATTTCTAGAGCTAATAACAAAAACATCTACATACCTCCTTTCCATTGCAGCCAAATTGTCCTAAAATAAACTCCACAGATAGCTATATATATGTAGTCTGGAAAATAATTGAGCATGAAAAAACCTGAAGATCCCTAACTCTGTTTAAACACACTGCTGCTCTTCTGTGAAGAAACTCAAGAGAAAAAGCCTCTATGACTCCAGCATGTTTCCATGGCAAGTAATGTTTTCTATCTTTACATCACTTTGTATGTCTTTAAGAAAACATTTTTAAGGTACCAAAACCTAAAAATAAATCCTGAAACTAATTGCTAAAATTGAAATAGCAACTAGGAGCTACCTGTGGTTAGGAAAAAGACAGGCATACATGTGACATAAAATGCATTTTTGGTTTATATACTTGTACATAACACTTCCATCAATCCAATCCCAATTGTTTAGCACGTTTAGGCGTTTCTGTATATAAAACCCTCCCAGAATAAGATAAGTATTCTCTAAATAAAGTCTGACTATATTTATGCAGCCTGAGATTAATTTCTATAATTTTTATTCAGTGAGTATTTAGCTATCCCAAGATTTATTATTTCTTTTAAATATAAGAATTTCTTGTTCCTCAGTACAACTGCAGTGTATCTGCCACACTCACAATGTCTTTGCAGTCATGCATCAGTGCTACTCTACCCCTTTAAAGCTGGTTTAGATCTCCAGATGGTTTTTTAATGTTCCATTACTTTGGGATTCTAATGCAGTTTCCTGTAAGTATTTCAGGGGAAAAAAAAAAAAAAAAAAAAAAAAAAAGAAGAAAAAAATATGCTAGCTGAAAAATTAATTAATTCGATTTCAGTCTCCTCTGTTACTTTAATGCTCATGTTCGGTAAAAACGTTTGGAAGGCAACCCTAAAAGAGTAGTGACACTGGCACTGCTAGGGCAGTGAGGGACATAGGGTGAGGGGATGCAGGATGCTGCAGGGGCAGTGGTGCAGTGTTCACCCACCACACAACACTGTCCTTACCTTTGGCCTGCCAGAGCCCCTCATCAGCCTCTCAAAATGGAGAATCGGATCAGATTTTCTCATCTGCATTCCATGACACATCTGTGGACACAGCTGGGTTGGTTGCCACCAAGAGAGGGCTGGAAAAGAAAAAAAGAAAACCAAAGACATTTTCATTTTTTTTTTTTCTTCCAATCTTGAAAAATGATGTCTTTGAGTGTTAAGCTAATGTGGTTAAGAACCATATGTCTGTTAGAGTAATTTGTTTTGTTGTTGTGCCTTGAGCCTGACTGGACCCTGAAAAACAGTCTTAGCAGTATCTGGTAGTTCCTTGCTGGGGCTAAAAGTCCTTGTGAAGTTTAGGATCTTTAGGGGCTTCCTAGTGGGAGCAGCATGTAACACTGAACCTTTTGAATCCTTAGCAGGCTCCTGAGCCTTTTAATCAACAGGTGACAAGATGTATAACATTGCCTTGGAGCCATCATCTGCAAAAGGGACAGAAAAAAGGGGAAAATCAGGGAGAGGGAAATAGGGAATGTCCTCTGATAGCCCAGAGCTCTGCAGTGTGGCAAAGTCCTGTGCCCACTTCTGCCAGTTTCTGAGTGGGGGTCCAGTTCAAACATCATTTGTGTTTGGCTGTGAATGTGCTCAACGCGCTGTGCTCTTGGAGCAAAGCGCTTTAACAGAACAGGTCTGGAAGGACTTGGTCCTTTGTCACCATCAAATCCAACAACTCCCAAATCACTCATGCTGGTGTCAACTGGAAAACTTAATCCCCCTCTCCAAAAGAAATACCAAAAGAAGTCCTATTTCAGATGTTACTGAAGAATCAACCACTGTGTGATTTGCCACTTCCACTTCACAATTAAGCCTTCTGCTGTAAGGTATTTCCCACATGGATTTTTCTGCCAGTGTTTATTTTTGCTAAGAACAGAAAAAAAGTCAGAAATTCTCAATTGGACATTAAATGAAGGCAGTGTGAAAATAAAAATTTTGGTATAACAAAAAACAAAATTACAACTAAACATAAAGTTTCAGCTACAATGGCTTTCCTGATAAATATTATGTATCCACTGCAATGTTTAGACAACCCTCTTTAACCTCACCTAAAAATATATATTTTTTCTTTTTTGAAAAGAAAGGAAAACAAGTTGGCCTAAAGTACACAGAGTAA
>VZRZ01003591.1:581324-638636 GCA_013398175.1 Climacteris rufus
TGAGCGGGGTGGGGGCGTGTAACAGAATTAAAAACAAACTAAAATATCTGTCAGGCTGTACTAACCATGAAGCAAAGGAAGCATTTGGAGGAACATCTCTGAACCTCTTCTACTGACACTATTTTGCTATGTGAGAATGGCTATTAATTAGAGCAATACTTGGATAAAAATTTCCCCCCATAGTGGGAACCCAGTTGGGGCACTCATCCGGGGTCAGGCCGTTCTCCAGTGGATGCCAAAGTCTGGCAGCACTGACAGGAACGGCTGAGGGCTCCTGCTCAAAATAATCTCACCATGGGGGCGTTTCACAGGGGGGAGGAGAGGCAGATTTGAAGAATGGACAGAATTAGGATTCCGTGCACCTTGGGGAACATCCCCCCCACTAAACTATTGAGCAAAAGGCTGAGCCCAACAAGGTCATCTCCCTCTGCATTCAATGAGCTCTTACCACCCGGGATACTTGAGTTATCTTTCTCAACAGTTTAGGGGCAACTAAACCCACATAACTTGGCTAACTGTCATAGGCTCAAAATATAAATACATTTCACAGGTCTAATTGGCATAAGTTATTCTTGCTGGGTGTCTGGGGGATTGGATGTGTGCCTATTCCTCTTGAAGATTGTTTACTGGTTTGATGTGTTAGAACCTTTTATCATATTAATTATTTATGCCCTCAGTTGGAGGGAAAAATAATTGTAAGTAAATGCTTACTGACTATTGAGACAGTTTAAAAAAAAAACTCAACAAGCTTGGATCCAGACAAAAAAACCCAACCCAATTTATCTTAAATTCTTCTACACATTTATTAGTATGCTCAGAAAATTATTTTGTACAAACTGCTGGTGCGCTTCTTTAATTAGATAAAAATCCATGTCACTAAGAACGTGCACCCTCCCGACTCCTTAATTCTGCTTAATAGAGAACAAAACAACAAATCCATCTGCAATGTTTTTCCCATCACCAATAACATAGATCATGTTTGTTAGCTGACTTAAGTAAAGACACAAGAAGCAGATCTTACCCATGAAGGCAGCCTAGGTAAGTTTCTGCCTGTAGGCAGTACATCCATGGCAAAGTTTGGAAAAAACCCACTACCTACTATATTCTAATTAATTTGCACTAAACTGAAGATCAAGGGCAGTATCTTCAACAAAACAGGAAAACCTCTAATGATGTTAACAAAATTAGAGCTTCATGGCCTTTTATGACTTAAATTATTGACCAAGAAGAGAATTGTCAAACCTGTTTTGTAATTTTGAGGAGGTTTTTTCATGTTTCTTATTCCCATCAAAGCATTTTGAGGTGTTTTAAATTTTTGAGAAGAAAGATGCATCCATCTGAGATTCTTAAATTCAGACTTGTCTAGACAGATAAAAACTGTAAGTCAAAAGAGCCCATAATTCTTTAATGTTTTGACAGACAAAATATAGTTTCAGATAAATACAAATAGCACAAGTAACTTTTTGGTGGAGTGTTGGGAAAATAGGCAAAAAGGTCTTTCCAATTAAACATAACGCACTCCATCAGTTGAATAAAATTGCCATTGGAAATACAGATAGTGCTTCTCGTTACATGCAAATGCAAACTTAAATAGGAAGAGTCAAAACCAGAGAAGTACTCAGTTCTACCTTCTTCCCTACAATGAAGATTCTGCTAAAATACTTGGGACCTTTTCTTTAGATAAAATTTCAAACACAGCATTGTTACTCACAAAGGGAGGGACTTTTTTTTTTTTGGCAATGCCGTAAATGAACCCTAAAAACCGGTGCCTGCAAAAAAATATAAAAAGAAAGATAGTAATATATTAAATACAAAATAAGTGTCCCCCAAGACAAAAGCTAAGGAGACTTAGGGGAGACCTCATTGCAGTCTGCAAGTTCCTAACAAGAGGAAGAGAAGGGGCAGGCACTGATCTCTGCTCTGTGACCAGTGTCAGGGCCCAAGGGAATGGCCTGAAGTTGTGTCAGGGGAGGTTTAGGTTGGATATCAGAAAATGGTTCTTCACCCAGAGGGTGGTTGGGCACTGGAACATATTCTCCAGCACAGTGGTCACAGAACCAAAGCCGACAGAGCTCAAGAAGTGTTTGGACAACACTCTCAGGCACAGGGTGTGACTCTTGGGGTATCCCAGGAGGGCCAGGAGTTGGACTCCATCCCTGTGGGTCCCTTCCAACTCAGCTTATTCTGTGATTCTGTGACTCTTCTGTGATTCTTCTGTGAAGTATGGACTAAAACAGTGCAGGAGAATGGTTAACTTGAAAATTAAACTGCTACATTCAATAGGCAAAAGTATTTCTTTTCCTGACAGAATACCTGGTTTCAAATTCTAGTTTTGCACAGTAGATGAGAATAATGTATGAGAGAGGAGCATTGATAGCAATCTTCCAGCTGAGAGGAATGTCATTGCCTGGCCAATTCCGACAGTTCCTGTTGCACAGAGCAGCAAAAATCTTTTGCTGTAGGACATCAGTTGTTTTCTCCCCTTAGTTAAGAATGCTTTAGATGATGAGACAACTTAATTTGTTTCTTCAAACAAATTTTTTACTTCATAGGATCTAAGTAGAAATTCTAATGCAGATTCTTCTCTGTGTAAGAAACATTCCATTTTGTGTGTAAGTGAGTAATGACCTCACAAAAATCAACTAACCAACAGAAATCACTCACACCTCAGTTATGAGAAAAAGATGTATTCAAAATTTGATGCTTTTTAAAAATCATTTAAATTATATTGTTAAGTCTAAATCCCCTTATTTCTAGGGAATCCATAACTTATTCTCTCTGAGTCTATAGCAGCAAATGTTTGTCTCTGTACTGATATGAATTAGTTATGCTATTGCACATTAATGCTGTAGAAAAATGAAGCTGTTGACAATAAAAAGCTGACAGTGTTGACAACTTAAAAACTGCTGTGTTAATTTCAGATTAATTCAAAACAAATCCTATTTACCAAGGATTTTTAAACAAAATAATATGGGCTTGAGGTTTTGTTTGTTTGTTCTCTGTTTTGTTTTTTTTTCTCAAAGAACAAACAAAGATAGTCTGAATAAGAAATGCTCTAAATAATGCCTGAATAAATATTCAGACTGAAATCTTCCTTCAAGCCTGCAGTCAAAAACTATATGAAACAAAGTGACTGAAGATAAATGGGGATATTCTTGTTCCTTGGTGTTTGTTTTTACCCAATTTCTCCACAAATTTTCAGGGTAGATTTAAACTATAGTGTACAAAAAAAGAATCTAAACAAATAATATAATTTTTAGTGCTGCTCAGTTATTCTGTGGAGCAGTGCTGAATGCATGTCTTAACATCTCTTAGAATTGTGGTCTTCAAACAAGACATTATCACAGTTCACCTTTTTTTTTTTTTGTTTTCATAATGCTGTTTTCTGAAGAAAAAAATGCACAAGCTGTGGGTGTTTGCTGTCCCTAAGTGAATGGCAAGGATGAGCTCTCAAGGAATGGTCATTGTGGAGGATCTCATCCTTACTCTCTGCTTTCCTTTTCTTCTGCTGAGCATGGCCTTGTCTCTTGAGAGCACTTTGATGCAATTTGATTTCTTCTACACTCTTTGACTGCATCAGGGAACTTGGTTGGGTTTCCTGCCAAGTTACCCAGTTCCAGGATGGAGAATTATGCACCAGGCCATGCCAGCTGGACTATTTAGGGTCCTGGGTATGTTTCCTGGACCATGGATCTGGCAGCAGCATTGGACTGACAGGAACTCTGAAGGGAGTTTCTCTGCCTGGATATCTCCAGAGGGTTTGGAATCACAGGGTAGAGCCTGGCAGTCACTGCTGTGGTGCCTTTTGTGACAGGCTACAGTGGCCCTTAAGAACTAACCAGTTCCTATTAAGGAGCTTCACAGTGTTTCTCCAAAACCTGACCCTTGGCTAAGGCAAGAACAACTTTAACCAACTACTTCCCTCACTGCAAAATTTTCCACGACATTGCTCAACACAGCCAGGCTGCAGGAGGCCTGAATGGCAAAGGTGCTTGGCCCTGAGGATGCATTAAAAACCACTCAGAAAGAGCAAATTATCTGAGGTTCACGCTGCCAGTCAGAGACTACCACAGCCTGGAGTACCCGATGCTCGGGATTTTATAAAGAGACACTTTTCTAGTACAAACCAACAGTAGATGTTGCTCTACAAAGGTCATTTGGGAACAGCTTTTGCAAAGAAGTTAGAACTCCTGAAAGATATGAAAGTTAATCCAAGCATTTCCATATCCTGTGGGAGGCTGGTTCAGTCACTATCCCACTGAGAAAGCTTCTCCCTCTGCAGATCCATGTTTGAACACAAAGGGAGAGGCTGGGCAGGGTGGCTCTCAGGGTGGTCCACTTCATGGGTGCCCAAGAACAACATGCAGCTGAAGCCAGAAAAATTACTCTCCAGATATGCAAAGAGTAATTTCTACAGGCTGTTGATTGCTGTGTTCTTCCTAACACCCTCTTGACACAGTATTCCCTAAAAGTGGGCTCGCTGCTGGTTTGTCTATGGAGACACCATGCTCCCAGCTCCTATTCAAAAATTGTGTGTGTTTTCTGTACCCTCTCTTGCTGACCTTGGTCTATGGCTGGCTCTTTATTCTCAACACACAGCCAGGCTATAATTATTGCTTTGTGTGCCTGATACATTTCATCTGAGACAACTCATTTCATCTGGAGGCTGATTTGACAAAGGGAATCCGGAAAATCAGATTTGTTTACACTGTCGGGCTGGAAGCATGTGGACTGCTTGACTTTTGGGTTTAAAAAAAAAAGGGGGGGGCTCTCTGTGAAATGGTTTCCAAACTACTGCTATCAAGATTCAGAAAGTTAGTATTTTTCACCATTAAAAATGTGGCATTTATAGCTTGCTTGCTGAATTTTACTTTTTTTTCCTGGTGTAAGAGTAGCTCTCAGCACATTGTTAAAAGGAAAATTTGAAACATCCATTAAAAATAATTGAAGCTGGGAAAAAAAACAATCTGAACAGATAAAATGACTAGCTTTTCACTTCCACATAAAAGGGCCAACAAGGGCATTGCATAAGAATAACCAAAGGAAACTTTTTAGACATAAAACTTCTAAAGAGTTTGGGGCAAGTGTCCTGAAGTTCAGCCAGATAACCACACACAAACACTTTTTGTTTGGAGCAACTACAGTTGGGTTCTGTGCTCCAAGTCAGTTTTCCTTGGGATTTTTATTACAGATCGACATAGTAAAAAAATGTCTAATGCTCAATATTAGTTCAATTGCCATGCTGACTCTTTGTCTTCAGATTATTTTACTTCAATTTTTTTCCTGTGTCTGTAAATTCAATTACCAATCAATAAACTCTTCTCCAGCACTTCTTTTCCTTTGCATATAGCATTTCAGTCCAGTGGGTCGTGTACAACCTTTCTTGTTTCATACACATTATCTCACTGCACCTTTTAATGGTCAGTGCTGTATTTCTGTCAATTGACTATTCAGAGTAACTACTACAGGCACTGTAAGACAAGCACAGGGCTTAAAGTGCAGCAGATTCAGATCAGGAAAACTTCATAAAGATATGGCCAGCAAAGCCCTGGGAGAGACTTTCCAAGAAGACTCAGGTGGAGATGTCCAGGGACAGACCAACAAGGCTCTGTGATGACAGCAGACCCCTCTGGCATCTCCTGGTGCTTGTTCTGTTCTCCTTGTTCTGTGATTTCCTATCGCAAAACTATCTTGTGTTTATGCTGACAGAGTATGGCTATGAGTTACCTCAGGACTGACACAAGTGTGACATCCTCACATTGCCATGGTTCCTCCTGTCCCAAGGAACAAGAATTTGCTCCTACACCCTCCATGAACAGCCTCCAGGTAATGGTTTGAGCCCCAAATGCCAACTCTTACCTGTTCCTGCCTCTGCAGATCAATCCCTTTCCATCCACACCTTCCCCAGGCACATCTGTCTCTGTCTCTGGCAGCCTCTGGTTGTTCTTTCTCCTCAGCTCCATCCACCTCCTCTTAAATGCTCCCCCATGTCTCCCTGCTGTGGAGTCCAGCCCCCATTTCAAGCCAGAGGAGCCCTCCTCAGAAGGGTTAATCCAGTCATTTAAACCAATGCTCATGGGGAGAGCCTGGCCCAAGGCTCTCAGCAGGCAAGCAGTGCATAGGCATCTCCATGTTGCTGTTTTTCAGGAAATATTCTTTGTTCTCTATTCTCCTGCTTCCCATAGCGCTGTGAACATCCAGGGAACCGCAGAAAGGAAAGGAAGGCAGTAGGGCAAGTGAGAAAAGAACACCCCCCAGATGGAAGTGGTTGCTTTTCTTCAAATTCCCTATAATAGAGCAAGCCCAGGTTGTCTTTCTGTTTCCACTGGACATTCTTCTGAAAGCTCTGTCTTGAAGGTGATTAATTTTTAATTGTTCATGGGATTTTGTTTCCCTAATACTTTGCATTTTTATAGCCATCCCTGTGAAAGGATCTTAAAACACTTTCCAAATGATAAATTAAGGCTCTCAAAAACAGTGTGTTGTGAAAAACAAAATAATGAGGAAAGGAAAAACAATTCACTTACCTCTAGCTGAACAGTTGGTCTTCAAAATACCCAAGAGGAAGACCCCAGCTTTCACGTACTCTTGTACTCTAATACCACTTAAACTCATCAGTTGTGAAAACTGCTCATACGTGAACTTTCGGAAGAAGAGCAAAGAAGCCACACTGAAGGGAAAAGTAACAAATATGAGACAGAGAAGCTAAAATGAGAAGAATCCCCATCAGTGTGAATTCAATCGTGTTCATCTGCTGCAAATCAGCCCTTGGGCAACAGGTAGCTGCTGCTCAGCTGCTGGTGACAGCTCTTCCATCACCAGACTTGCTAACTCTGCCCTGATGGCAGCTGGGACAGGATTGATCATCAAAAGATGCAAAAGCTGCCCCAGCACCATGGTAGTACAGAGGAAAACTTGTCAGAGAGAACTGTCAGGAAAACCTTCATCCTTAGTCTTTGGCTGATCTTCTGCAAAGGAAGGCTCCAAGCAGAGCCACAATCTCCCTGCTGTGAGACCCACATCATCCTCACTTCCTACCCTGTCCAGCTTGCCAGGCTCTCCTGGTGTTTTTAATCTTCTGACAGGTTGCACCAGTGTGGAGAGACTGCAAACTGCAGCCCCAGCAGGATTTGGTGGTGGTTGCAGCACAGTGTGCAAGAGTTCTGAGCCACAACGCTGTGATGCCCAGTGCTGGAGGAAGCTGAGGCCAGCCCCACGTGTCAGCAGGGCACAGCAACCCCACCTGAAAATGTCCTTTAGCTGGTTTGTTTGCACTGGGAAGCCTCTTGTATGCAGCTGCCACTTCAGAGCCCCTTGTTTATCGGGAGGAACAAAACGCCACGATGCTACTGGCACGCTTCCCTTGGGAGTTTGGTTCCTGGGAAAGCTCCTGATCAACAAGTAGCAGCTTGAACACAAATTGCTGCAGCTGAAGCACTGATCTGGCCGGACCTGTTGCAAGCTCAGAAGCACAATCTCAAGCTGTCATAAATGTGACCCTCTTGCAGATCCTTCTGCTGTTAGCAAGTTTATTCAATGCTCTGAAAATGCACTCCTCCATGGTACTAAAATGCACTGCTTCATTATCACACAGAAACCAGCATAAAATATAGTAATCTTTTATGTTTTTTATTGCTAACATTGTGTCACAATGAAACCTGTGTTTGATTAAGGGTGAAATATAAGGGAAAGCTGCAGGACACAGACAGATCCAGCTGATTGGAATCTGTTGGCAGTGGTCAATAACACTCCTGAGAAACACAATGTGTATGCTGTCGAATGTCTGATCACAAGAACTAGGCTTGTGATGAGTAGATTTTCATTTTGTAAGAATCTAAGGGTTTCTGCTGTGCCATAATTATCTAAAGGTGTCCCTCAGAGGTGCCCCTTAAGCACACAGCAGAAGAGGTTCTGTGTGTGTGTGTGAATTGCTGCAAGCCACCAGAGCTTGGTGTGGTCTGCTGCACATCACCTGTCATTAGCACATCACAGGAGTTCATTAACGGGGTAATTTTATTTTGATACTGCAACAGCCACTGCTAAAGCACATGCCAGAAACTGTTTATCTATAATTATCCATTTTCTTTTATTTTGGTAGCAGAGCAATATGGGCTTTGTTCAAAAGCAGGTGGATGGTTTGTCTGGTCCATGCATGGCTTATGATTGAACTGAAGTGAAAAGTGCTTGCTAGTTACTGGAAATATAAGTCATATTTAGTATCTGGTGCCAACACCTTCCTGATAAGGTGTATACTGTAAGAAATTAGAAGCAGAAGTAGCACAGAATGAAATGAAATGAACACAATCAGTCAAGCAAAAAAGGCAGATGCTGCACATGTTCCTGTCTTCTGGAGTAATGTGTGCAAGTGCCATGGATGTACTGAGGGTATTACTTCTACAGGCCAGAAAGAATCAGCTTGAAGTTAATATAATATATAATATAATTAATATGGCCTAACACGAACTGCCTTCCAATACTGAGAGAACTATTTAGAAATATTTTGCTAAAATAGTATTTTAGCCTCTAAAAGAACTAAACAAACCCGAACTTCAGCAAGGGTTTGGTTTTGATTGGGGAATCAGGAGCTTCAAGCCCTGCCACAGAGGTGCTCAGCATGTCCTTCAGCAAGTCATTCCTCCATGTCTGACTTTTGTCCCCTTGGGCATTTGCACTGGCAGTCCCTGGGGACAGGGAATGTCTTTTACTATGTAATACAAAGATAGGTTTAGCAAAACAATCCCCTTCCCTCCCCATCCTCTCCCCCTCCTGTAATCCTCCCAGTCTTTACCTATTATTTCTATCAATATTTCTGTTTCCAGGGATTTTTAGGCTCCTCTTATGTTGTTGCAGTGCCTCTTCCTTAGCTCTTCTGAAGCAAGAAGAGATTCAAATGTAAATTATTGACAAAACAGCCAGGCAGAGAACTTTTCAACAAGATGTATTTGTGTGGATTTGTGCTGGCAGAAGGATGCACCTGGAAGTGAGAAGTGCTAATGGGAATTTGGCTCAGAGGATAGATAGAAACCCAAAGGAGGTTTGTTTTAGCAGTGAGTAGTTCACCCTGTTGAAAGGATGCAATCTGTATGAGGGTGTACACATATATATTTATCACTCTTTTTTATGCACTGGCATAAAGATACTATTCCAGCAGCTGTTTCAAATAAAAATTCTCTGTAACTGGCATGTTAATAAAGAGCACTTGTAAAGAAAACATCTTACTGCAGTGGATCTGTGTCCTACAGGAACACTTGTCTTTGTTACAGCACTTCTGGATTGAAAAGTAGAGAAAATAAGGTATCAAAATATAGTTTTTAAAGGTTTTTTGTTTGGTTTGGGTTTTGGGGTTTTTTTGGTTGTTTTGTTTGTTTTTGTGGAAGAACTGAGACAAATTGTTTAGAACTAAATAAAAGAATTCTGAAAAATGGAGCCTTTGCTCAGAAACTCTTGATCTGGAAGGCAGAACAGGCTGGGTTTTAGATCCCGATGTGAACTCGGATTTGCATGTATTGTTGTCAGAATGGTATTTTGAGGCAGGCAGGCCAAAACCCAATGGCATATCTTCACTGAAATTTCATAAAATCAATTTCCAGGCCTTCTTGGACCTCAAAGTCAGTCAAATTCAATTTGTTTAAGCCACAAACCATATTTTTTTGTGGATTTTTTTGGGCAGCCAACAGTTCACATTTGACAAAGGCTTTTGTTCTATGTGCATTTTCTGAGCTTCTGGCATTCCCTGGGAGGGGGCCTTTTTCCTCTCTTCTGGATTGTTTGAAAGAGATGCTGTCTCCCATCCCACTGCTGAAGTTTCCAGTGCACAGAGGCTCCTCTTGCATACCCAGACCAGAAGTAGTGAGGGGAGAGAGAAAACACCTCATTGTGCAGTGGGGCTGTTGACATCTTCAGCCTTCCTGAGCTGAAAACATCCACAGCCTCTGGGCTTTGAATTTATTAACCACAGGAGGACTTGGAAAAATTATGCTGGTTTGAGTATTTATTTTTCAAAGGCTGTGGTAGTGAATATTCCACCAAACCAGTAGGATTTTTTTCATAATTCACTTTAAAAAGCATCTGGCAGGAGGCAATACCCATGCAAGCTACATCAAGGGCTGTGGCTGCAATCACATTAAAAAGAGGCTTGTTCTCCTGTACCACAAAATGTGAAATACAAGAAATACACTGTTACAGCACTGCAAAGAGTTTCAATTGAGTTACTCTAGAGTTACCCTGGTTTAACTTGAAGCAGAAATGGGAACAGAAGTTGACTTCCAATTATTGTCAGAAAATTCATGATGACTGAAATACGCAGAAAAATCCCACATAGCTGTGATGAGAAAAAATCCTGCCAAACTGTGCTGCATCTAGAAGTGTAAATATGTCATGGCATAGAGACAAAACTGCTTTGATTAGCACAGGTCACTGCTTGTTTCTTCCAAACCGTTTCATTTTTCAGAATCCTGTTGTGCACAGTCAACCCTCTTTACTACTTCTGTGGGAACAGAGACAGATCCTACAGCTCTGCAAGAATTTGTTTCTTTTTCAAAACTCTGGGTGTGGGTTGAGGTGATGCTTTCAAGTTTGTCAGTGTGCTGTTCTGAAAAGGATGAATGATAAAGCAAGCTCTGATTCCAGGGGTACATTTTGAGATGCAATGCATGCAGGGAATGAGGGACTGACTAAATATCTTGGAAGCAGGAGGGACTGACTAAATATCTTGGAAAGCAGGGGAGAAAGAGAATATGGGGAAAACATTTAATTCTTCAAGCTATTTTAGAAGAAGTTTTTCATGATTTTGAATGGTGTATCATGCACAGGACGTGTGGATTTATTGCACAAATGTGCTTTTCATTGACTGGCAGAGTGCTGGCTTTGTGTCTGTGTTGTTCTACACACTCTCAAAGTTTTAGAGCTTCACTGATTTCTGCAGAGTTTGGATGCCTTAAAAAGCAGAAAACAAGCACTCACTGAATACAACACACAATTTACTCAAAGATTAAAAAAAGATGGGCAAGAGAGAGAAACAAGTGTGTTACAAGCTAAGACTTTTTTCATTTTTCTCTGACAGATATGTTCATCTAAACCCTCATTTATTTTTGTCAAGTACTAACAAATGTTGTTGCAAACAGCAATGTATAAGTCCACAAGATGTGAATATTTCACTAAGGACTGGTAAAATCTGAGATGCAATCATTGTCTTGAAAAAGACAGTGACAGAGTTTCCTTTTGACCCAGCAAGAGGCAGTTCCATTTCACTCTTTTCTGAGCAGTGATAATCCAGGAAAATCCAAACAATCTCTTCCCAAATCCACTGAAGCCAGAGAAAAGAACTTCTGATTTCAGCAAGTTGTGGGCCAGGCACTTCTGTTCTCAGACAGGAGGAGAGATGGTCAGACAGAAATTTCTATCCAAAGTTTGCCATTAGGACAGAATTTTAGAATAACATCATTTGAAATGATAGAGATATTTTAGTGAAGATAATAAAAATTACAAAAGCGTGGAAAATAGCTATAAATAGGTGTAGACTTCTTTCCTACAATTTATTTCATGTTATCTTCCTTGTTACCATGAATTTCTACATGCAGATAAGATGTATTTTTATTCCCTTGGGAGTTAAATTATGTTTTAGGCGAAAACTTCTTTCTGTTGTCTCACTGCCTCCTAATGACAAAACGAGTTGGATGATTTGTGAGGAAGAGTGCATGTTGAAGAGAACAAAATGTAATACTACAAAACATAAAATAAACAACAACAACAACAAAAAAAAACTGAAAGAAAGAAAAATAAACTGAAGGGACTGCATCAACTCCTGCTGTGAAGTGAAACTCCATCCTCTTGATACTTTATCCCAGAAGCTGGCCAGCTCTCGTTGTGGTTTTAGTTGATGGGGTGATATTCCAGGCAGTTTGCCTAAACCCTGGGATAGGCTGAAAGAGAACAAGTTGACAGACAGTTCACAAACGCCTATTTGTGCCTACCCATAAATATGTTTTGTATTTGCAGTGGTCACTGACTTCAAAGCAAGGTTGCTCTATTAGCATGTGAAGTTTAAAATAAGAATCCCTTCTGAGCCAAAGTAAAGGGCATATTATCATTTCTTTCAGAAATACATGCAATGCCTGATTGTACAAGCATCTTCATTAACATAAGACCTTTAATAAACCTCTCCTAATAACAAGAAAACATGCACAGCATGTGGAAGGCTTTTCTCTGGGTCTCTAAACATTTTTCCTCCTTTTGTCTCCTGCTTTCCCACAGGTGTCAGCAGCAGTGTGAGGACTACATCTGCTTCAGAACAACTTGAAATCTTGACTAGAACAGCTGCCTGGAGGCAGATCTCAGCACTGCCGTCTTCTCTCTGAAACATGTGGCAATTCTAGTTAAAAATTGGCAAGAGAGTTGATAAAACTGGAAAATTAAATCTAAAGCAGCATCAGCTAACAACTTCCTAACTATGAAAAGCAGCACCTCTGCCTGAGCTCTCATGCTGGCTTCCACCAAAGGAACAGCCCCACCTCACAGGGGACCCTGGTCAGCTTCACTGTTCTTGGTTGTGCAAAAGTTCCTTTCTATCAAACTTCCAGAAGGTTATCATATCAAGTTTCCTCCTTTTTAAAGATGACAAAGAAAACACGCCCACTCCAAAACATTCAAACTCTTCCCTGAAGAAGATGCCATGTTGTTTAGAAGTCTGGAGAAATTTCAAAAAACAATGATAGAAGAAAAACAGGTAACTCAAACGAGGAGAAAGGAAAAAAAATCTGTCTAGTCCAGGGCTGCTCATTGCAGCACTTGGGCAGAACCTTGTATCCCTCAGCTGCTGGTGCTGCAGAAATCTCTGGGTTTACCTCCACCTTCATGTCTACCATTGGTTTCCTCTTTCAATTCAGGAACAAATCTGCTCCTCTCTTCCTGTTTTATGCCACAGATCACATAATATCTGACTTACAGCATGTGCAGATTTTAGATAAAGCAGAATCTACTGAAAGGATGTGAAACACAGGGAAAGAATGTGAAATTAGATTAAAAGAATTAAGAGTTTAATGGAGGGCTATTTAAAATGCAGGACAAGAACAATTCTTAGACAAAGATGATGGCTGTTGTCTGAATTCCAGTTTTTCCAATTCTCCTGAGACATGAGAAGCCTCCAGAAGATGGAAGACCAAAATAAAATGAAATTTGTAAAAGAGGAACTATGACTTTATCCTCAAAACAGATTTCTTTTCCTCCAAAGAGATTATAAATACTGTTTGAGCCTTTCCTAGCTGTTTCCATAAAAAGTCAATATTTCCGTACAGGATTCTGAATCTATTTCCAGTTAGAGCATCTAGATCCTTAAGGATAAAAAGGGAGACTGACAAAATTGCCTTCAGGCTGTGTTTTTCACCAAAGTGCATTGCCTGGCTCTATTCATCATAGTTTAGGTGCTTGGCTACAAAACCCACTCCCAGCATTACAATTCCTGCTTTCCACTGTTCAAACCCTACACTGACTGCCTTTTTTTCCCTACACTTTTTCCAGTCCTTCTTTTGAATCTTCATAATTCTGACTTTGGGATTCCTTCCTCCTCACCTCTCATGTGCCAGAGCCAGGGCAACTTCAGCTCATGTCCCCAGACTCACTGGGATTGTTTTGTTTTGGCTGTTTGAGGTTCTGAAGGGGAGTTTGGTGGCTCCTTGACCTGTGTGCAATGTATACTCTGTGACTGGAAGTGAAGAGAAAGAAAATGGACTTATCGCCCCAAAAATTCACTATTTTCAATGAGGAATGGAAAGGACAATGTATTACTCCTGGACTGGAAATTCAACGGGGTTTTCTTGGTTGGTTGGTTTGTTTTTTTAACAGACTTTCTAAATTTCAGCAAGTTATTTTAATAATTTTTTTTTTGTTTTAAACTTTGTTTTCCCTATACAGGAAAAAAATCCCAACCAGATGAAGTATTTTAGTCTACATTTTTTATCTCACCAACCTAGCAATGAAGCTTTGTGTCATAACGTTTTTTTCCTTTTTTTTTTTTTTTTTTTTTGAGATGAGGGGAGGAAGATGTTGCTGTTCATATACATTTTACATAAAGTTTAATGAGGTCATAGTCATAGCTGGGCTAAATTAAAACAACTCATATGGCTGGTACAATTAAATCTCCTGGGCAAGTCCTTTTTGTTTTAAGAATCATGATAAAATTCTGTTGCCCAATGTAGACAGTGAAGACACACCTTTCACCACTTTTTTTGCCAGAAAGAGAAATCATATAAATTGGGAGTATGCAGTGTTTTTGGGTTTTTTTGGTTTTTTTTACTGTCACTAATCCCCAGGAAGTTTCTGAAAATTAGAAAAGCTACCTGTCTGAAATGAAGAAAATTATCAGTCAAATCCAAACTGGAGACAAAAAATAATGTTTGAAAAAGTTGAATGGCTTAGGAAGGCCAGATCCTTGAAGCTATAAAGAATAATGAAGAAAATTGAGAGATTAAAATAGGAACCACTTTAAAAATATGCATTTAGATGTCAGGCAGCAGAGACAAGCAATTACATGGGGAGTGTCTTTCATCAGTAAATAATTGCAAATATGAAATATAAAACTGCTTATCAAAGAAAGAACAAAAGTTTGCTAGAGTAGAAAAAATGTTAATATGTTCCCTAACCTTGAGTAATCTCCAAAACATACAGGGACTGCTGACACAAATTTAGGCCTTGAATTGGTCATACCTTGGTTTAAAGATTTAGGTTCTGATGCTAAAGACTTCAGTAAATAGCAATCAATTTAGGCTGTGATTTTCAGTGTCTGTATTCCTTGGGCACTGGGTACTGCAGGTCTCATAACAGGTCTATTATCTCATCCCCAAGATGATTTTTCATTAGTGCTTTTATTAATTTAAATCAGATATGTGCTGTGGAGGAAGCTTTTATAATCCCCCTGCTCTCATAAAACTGGTTATATTACAATCTAAAGAGAGTGCTCAGTTTACAGCTTTGTTAACATGCTAACAAGCAAGATTCTACATTCTACAAGCTCCTTAATAAAGTGATAAATTAATTAGCTTGCCTGGACATTAAAGGTCCAAGACCATCAGCTAATATGAATTGTGTTTGCTTGTGTTTCAAACATGGACACACATATTCCCACCACAAAGCTTTCCAGGTCAGGTCAATGGGTGTCAGGAATGGGTTTCTACTTAGCCCCTCCACAGAAAAGTAGAATTTATCCTGTATCCCTTTCTCTGTGTGCTCAGTAGGAGGAAGGGTTTTAGAAGAATGGATAAAATATGGGGTAGTCCAGCACTGAACTATTTCTGCTACTCTTCTTAACAGATCATTAGTGGTATTTATTCTTTTGCTATTACTCACCCTTTCTCTTCATGGTTTTTCAGCCTGTGTCCATCACTGTGATTAGCACTGTCATTTTTGGTTGTCATTTACAAGCAGATGACTGTCACAACCAGAAACCCCAGGCACCACTGCAGTCCTTCTTTGCTGCTATAAACCCACTAGTAAGCAATAATTTTCTTCTGTGGAAAAGAAGGTTCCTAAAAGTATTCGGCTCTCAGTAGTCAGTTTGGCTCTCAGTAGTCAGTGACTTTATTAATCTTTTATCTATTTCCACTCTTTTTGTGCCATTGGAGAGAAAGTTGCCCTCCTCTAATGAGTGAAATACAGGACTGATGTACATCTATTCCTGTCTGCAACTTCAAAAGTTTATCCTTGCTTCTGCTTTGCCCCTACCTATTACTAGAATTTCTTGTGCATTCTCTGAAGCAAAATATTGTTTTACCTGATGTTCTGGCTCTATTCTCACACCCCTTTTCCTACCCTTCCTTGCCCAATCTTTTATTTCTTTATCTCTGCAATTTTAAAAACCTGTTGTTAAGAACATAGAGCTCAAAGCTCAGCCTGAACCTTGCGCTTGCAAACCAAGTCTGTTCATTGCTTTCATAGAAATGCCTATTTTTTACCGTGAAGAGAAACCAAGCTGGGAGTGGGACACAGCTGGATTATTGGCAAGTGGCAAAGAGAGAAGTAAAGGATTATAGAGGTTCAGTCTATTCTGTGTGAAATAGAAGCATGAAATATTATAATCTTTTAGCATTAGCAACAGCCATAAAGCTGAGAAAATTTATTGGAGTCCTGCTCGTTTCAAATGTAATGGTGTTTTCCTGTATTGCAGACATTGTATAGCTAGGTCGTGGTTCAATACATTATAGGATCCTAAACTGCAGACATTAGTGGAAACAGACACTAAAATCCAGAAGGGAGTATCATTTTCTAAATGAGGATAAGAGGTAATCAATCCATGTCTTTCAAAAATCTCATTATAAAGTCTAAATGCTTTATGGGTAAGAGATTCAGATAATGCCCAAGCTGTTTAGCAACTGGAACCATACTTCAGGTGATAGCTTTACTAATGGGTTTTCAGCTGCAAACAGTCCAATTGTGGCTGCAAATCTCTAGAAGTTTGTTTATTCAATGTTTGTTTCTTCAAGAACAGAAATACTGGGGCAAGGGTTTATTTGTTGTTTGTTTTTTGGGTTTGTTTGGCTTTTTTCCCTAGAGTTCTTAAGCCATCTAAGGTAACACATGAAAATTTCCTTCATCTTACAGGCAAGAAAATAAATAAGAAGGCTTATAAATAAGAAGCCTCAAATATCTTTCCTAAGATTATCAAGGATGTCTCAATAAGTGTCTGCCCAGAAGGATCTGCACTGAGCAGCCTCTGTTTAGGTGACACAGAAATGCCACAAATCTCTGCACTGTCAGAAGTGGGAAAAGAGTCCCATAAATTAGAGGAACAGAAGTCAGTGAAGGCTGAGCTTTAAATTTCTTGTAACCCATTATTCTTCTATACTTTCTAAAAACTAATTGAATAATCAGTAAAGACATAAGAATGATTATGAAAAGCAAAATGCCATCAGATGTTGAAATAGCTGCCATGTTGCATCTGAATTAGAAAGATTTTAAGTTGATAGTTCTATTTGTTAGACAAGGTTCAAAAATAAATTTCTGCTATATTAGAGGGAGAACCCTGTAGACTGAGTGGGTGGTAGGTGGATAGGCTTGGAGGAGTTTGGTTTGTGTAAAGAAATAAACACATTTGAACCTTGAATAATGAAAATGAAAGGGGCAAGATCATGTGATTGAAAGATAACACTTGTTCAACAAATAATTTAGAGGAAGGCTACAAAAGGTTGGGAGAATATATCAACATGATTGCAACTGTAATGTTGGGAAAAGAGGCTTAAGTTTAGAATTACCTTTTTTTTCAAGCAAGAAAATAAATATACAGCTTTAAAAGGAAGAATTAGTAATGAAACATTGTACAAGCGAAAAATGAGAAACCAAGGTCATGTCAACTTCTTACAGTCAGTGCATGTTAACAAAGAAAGCCATTATTATACATTTTTTCAAATCCATCTTTTTTGTCCTTCAATGTCGAATTAAATACCTGTAGTGAGAATTGCAAGAACTAAAACCCAGGATGTCAACAGAGAGTCTTTCAGCTTTGGTGCCCTATGCTCTGTGACCAGGTTCTGTCATAGTTCCTTTATGATGCTGTACACATCTCCTGACACCACTTTGGTGATATACAACCCCCGAAGGTTAAGAAGGTTGTTTCTGCATGAGTGTGCATTCAACCTGTGTTTTTCAGCAGAGCTGGGCTTGTGTATTTTACTGGCACAGGCAGCTGGCCCAGGAATTGGTGTAACCACTGGCCTGACATTGTAGGTCATTGACAGAGAGTATTGTGGGCAGAAAGGGGAGGAAAGAACAGGGCAGAATGTATAGGTGATCTGAATGTATCTTTTCTCATTTCATCTGAGACACCCTGCTTTATCAACAGCAGGTAAGGTGCTTCTTTTTAAAGTCTCTGCCTTGCTGGCAATCTTTCCAATGGGACAGCAGCACTTTCAACGCCTAATCAGGCTAAACCAGACGAAATTATTTTTCTTGGAAATAAGGAGACCCAGAGAGGATAAATACTTGGGCAAAAGCTCAGACCTGGGCTCTGAATTTGGGGAACACTTGTCAAACATGAGGCATCCCAAGTCAGGTGTTGTGGCATTGGAGAGCTGATGGTTTTCCATAAACAGAACTAAGTGTGCACAAAAGACAACAGCAAAAGGAATTGCAACTACTTCAGAAGAAAGTGCTGGATTCTAACCCTGTTTCAATATATTAAAGGTATTTTCTGATAAATCATATCACAGTATCCTAAAGGATCAACTAGTTATATTCAAGAAGAAATAACCACCAAGACAAATGTAATTGACTTAATAGCATTTCTACAGAAATTGTTCATAATCTATGCTATGGCTAATAAAGTTCTGGTGTTGGTAAAAGGAAAAAAAAAGCCATTCTGGAAAATATAACCTAACATAGACCAGTTGCCTGTTCTGCTCGGCCCTAGCAAGGCCTTGTCTAGATTAATGTCTCTGTAATATGGGATATTTAAACAAACCCACTGACCACTTCATATTCACAGAAAGACAGAAGTAATGAACTCAGCTCTAGAAAACACGATCTGTGAGGCAAGATCAAACCAATTGCCTTTGTTCAGTTAAAAGAATAGACAGAAGAAGGCTGGGTCATCTCTTGGGGTGCCTCTCCTCATGTTTCCTGGTCATGATGAACAACTCATAGATGTTTAGCTTCCTACCTCTCTTCCCCCTCCCCTTGTCTAACAAGCAGTCTAGACATTAAGCCACACTAAGACTTAGATTTTCTGGAAGATATTTGTTCCATTTTATCAGCACACAGTAAGGTGAGAAGATTTGATGTACAAAAATAGAAAAAGTAATTGATGTTTTATCTAGGGATAATTATCTGTCTTTCATGTTGCTTCTTCCCACACAGGAGCTCAGCTGAAAACACTGTTTTACTTTTCATTATATTTTTTCTGGAAGACCTTTTCCTTGCTAAAGCTTTTGAAAATGTGGAACAGAATCTACATAGTAAGGCCAATATAAAAAGGCTCTATTAATCATAATCATAAATTGTGATCAAGTCCACTACATGTATAATGTCTCTCTCTCAAAATATGATAAAAGACAGGATCAATCATCTAATTTACTAGTCACTGCAATATATTTCTTCTTAGACATATTCTCTTAACTGGATATACCGAATATGCTGAGTATCACCAAATAAAACCTATTTGAGAGAAAAAAATAAAAATATAATACTTATTTGATGGAAATGACTGTAAAGAAATCTGGCAGTTCTGTTTTTCTCCTTAACTTATATCACAATTTATCCTTATGTTAGAGAAGTAATAACCTCCAGATCTGCCTGTTGAAGTTCCCAACTAAGAGATGCTGAGGTCTTAGATGGGGATCCTCAATAAAATATCAAATGTGTTCATGTACAAATGTCATGAGGGACATAAATCAGAAACAGGGCTTTCTGAGGAGCTTCTGTCTCTGTAATACATGCAAATCAAAGATTTACTGTAGATTTCTTAAACTGTGGCTGAAGCCCAGCAGTTTTGTAGATTCCTCATTAAAATTCTATTTTTATATCCATGTTGGGCAAGAGTCAGATAAAGGCAGCCAGATTTCTGCCTGACTGAACAGTCCAGAAGATGAACATGGTTGTGACAGTATTCACCTGTGCTGTATGAATTTGCTGTTAAAACTGTGGATTACAACTTTTCCTTTTAAAATAAAAGTCAACAAGCTAAACAATCTAATCTACATCTCCACTGAACTCAATCATTATGGTACTCTATGTTCTTGTTAACTTTGGACCTTTGAGCTTCCTTTAAATAGAAACTTAACAATTTACACTGATCACTTGGGAATAAATTTTAAAATTCCTTGATTTGTAAGAAGAATCTAATAGTAAATCCACTTGGATGTTCAGTGGAGGTTCTTAACTGAGAAATCCTAATGTTGAGGAAAAAAGAAGATTAAGGGATCACTTAGTTCTTCACAGCACTGAAGTCACACCAGGAACACTGTGTCCAGTTTTGATCTCCCCATGTTCAATAGAGACATTGGAAAAATTGCCAATGCAACATCCTTGAGGGATTTCACAAGATTCTCATGGGGAAAACCCTCATCTATATCTATCCTATTTATAATTGACACCTATCAGTAGGTATCTACCTGTTTAGCTACCTTGCTAAAAGAGCAATATAAATGATTCCAATTTAATTTCTAATGTCAAAGCTAAGTTCTTTTATTTTTTTTGGAGCACCATGACCTCAGTTTTCAAATTGTGTGCCTGTGTTCCAACTCTCCTAGAGGTAACTTAAAAGAAGCAGCCAAAAAACCACTTTAGTCCCTTTTTTTTTTTAAGAATTCAGGCCTAGGAATGTATGAACTTATGAAGATGAATTCCTGTCATTTCATACCTGACTCTTTATACAACATCCTAGACACTGTCTCTGTAAAGAATTTGTTTTCTGCTTGGATGACTTTTTTTGTACCAAGTATCATTTTGTCCTCTTTTATTTGACGTCTATTTCACACAAAAATTATCATACAAATATGACTGAATGTTTAAATCTACAATCTCTATACCCTGTTAAATGTAATTTCTATTTATATATATTTATTCTGATGGACAAAATTCTACAGTAGGACTCCATCACTTGCAGAACTCTTTGCCACTGGAGATGAAAATGTTTTTTGTCTTTCATTTTAGTTAATAGCCATTGCTAAACATAGATGAGTTCTGTTCAATCCTGTCTTTTCACACATCTTAGTTATCTAAGGTGTCTGATGAGATCTTGACCTGAAGATGTTGAGAAAAATGTGGAAAGTATTATCTTTGCAAATTCAATTAATTTAAAAGAGATGATAATTAAAAAGGCTTTATTTTCTTTAGTTAATCAAAAAGAAGAGTTGATGGCAGTTTCACAAGGTTCAAATAAAAAAAAAATCTCTTGTTGAACCAGCTTCTAGGGTAAGGTAGTTACTACAGAAGTTTTTCTTACCTCTTGTAAAATGTCCAAGCATAACGAGAAGACATGGGTTGAAATTAAGTATGCAAGTAAAGCAATTGATAGACACTTATGATCTTTGTTCAGGGGTTTGGGTTTCTTTTTTTTTTCTCAATTTGTATGGACAAACCACGAAATTTGTAAACCAATATAACGGATGAAAATTATGCCTTTCTTACATTGCCCTTCTGGAACTGCCCACTGACAGATGGCCTTACTGTCAGTATTAAGGCTGATTTCTATTTTTCTTTTCAGGCATGCTGATGAATATTAAGGCCTTGTAAAAAGAATGAGCATGTAGGTAAAATCCATTACTGCTTGTATTAATTGCCTGAAAGCCTTGATTAAAAATTTAGAATTTTTAGAGAATGGTTGTTTTTCCAAAGTGGAAGGAGCAGGAGCAAAGTTCAAGACATGGTTTCATAGTACTTGATTGAGCCAATTAGATCTGTCCATGCTTTAAGCTGCACAATAAGTTATTTTTCAACTGACAAATCATTATATATTTAAGGAAAAGTTCAGATTCTGGGTTTCAGCACAAACACCAAAAAAAGGGTGAGATAGTGTTTTCAATTACCTTCCCAAAATCTTTCAATCTTTCACTTTGAATCCTGTAGTTTGTTTTCGGGAGGCTTTTTTTTTTTTCCCTCTGTGTTATTTAAGCAAATAGCTGTGGAATATTCAAACAAATCACAAAGCAGGCTCCAAGTTAAATTTACCCTCACTATGTCTGTGGATTTGAGAAGGCAAGTTTGAGAAGGCAGGTTTCCAAAAGACCTCAGTCCAGCTCTTCCAGGGTTAGCAGCCAACACCAATCCTCAGGCTCTGACTTTATCAGTAGTTATAGAGGAAAAGCAGCATTTTCCCTCAAGTAATGTGATTATTTTTATGCTATCTCCACTAAAGGTGTCAGATGACATCTTTACACAAGGAGAAATAAATTTTCTTTCTTAACAGCCCTACAACTGAAATGGGAATAGATTGTTATCTCTAGTTTGTACTTGGGTGCCAATGTGGTGGAAAGTTAAAGGATTTGACCTGTGGTAGAATCCCAGCAGAATCATTTGAATATGAAGCAGAGTCCCCTCTCCTCTGCTGCAATGAACCCATCAACCTGACATCACCATTTTCAAACCTACACACTTCTTAAGCTGCCACTGCTTCTGTTTACTCAAGCATAGGCAGGAACTCTGTTCTTACCCCTGACCTAACACTCCCATCCACGTGGGGACCCAGACAGCTGACATGTGATGATTATAGACATTACCTTATCAAATTGTATCCATAAGGGAATACTAGGAAGAACCTTCAAAGCACTGTCTTCCCTTCCAACAGGAGACAGGTGCCCTGACCTGTCCACTTAAAGAGTCTCAGTGTGACCTCTCTAGCACAAGGCAGACACAACTGAGGGACACACGTTCCCTATAGAAGTCAAAACCTGAAGTACTTGACACTACATAGCTCTTCTGACTTCAAAATTGGAACTACCTGTCCATTGATTTTTTAGTGGAGCGCAGCTACATGATTCCTTATGAAATCAATACCTCTTAGAGCAACACCCATTGTGGTTTTGTGCAAAAACCACGTCTTAGAAATTCCTTGACCTGTAGGCCTATTCAGCAATTCATCTTTTGAATGACAAATGCAGAGTAACTTTGACACATTCCTTCTATTTTGACACTTCTTGCTCGTGTTCCACTGCTGCTTGTAGATATAAGTACAGGGAATTTCTCCCAAATCAATAAATCCTGTCAAAATATGGGGGAAAAAACCTCTTCATTTATTCACTGTCCTGGATATATAGAAATAATCCAGGGAGATAATGAGATCATCAGGCCAGAAACCTTAAATTGAAAATGCAGAAAAAAAATCTGTCACTTGGGATCAGAGACATAATTCCTTTTCTTCTCTTACTCTACTTAAGCCATTCTTCAAAGCAGACAGGTTGATTCTCAGTCTCTGAGCTCTCATCTGCTCCACTAAGGCAGTAAGGGCTTCTTCATGAATGAATCCACTGAAATTAACTAAATATAAAGAATTATACTCAACAGAGAGGCTAGAACATGTTGTGCTACATGTGTGGTTATAATTATACACATAGGATTTTCTCATGGTTAGTGAAAATGAACAATAAAGATTAATGTTGGCACCCTAAAGACATTTTGTTTCATGCATATGTGAATTCTTATAAAGTCTCATTATGTCTTTATTCAGACAGAAGTGCAATGAATTATTCTTTCATGCTGTTTCACCTTCCTGCCCCAGCCTCCTCTCTCTGTGCATGATACAGTCACAGGCAACTCTGCAAGGTCAGATACTATAAAAACATATATATGCAAAAATATATTAAATATATAACATGAGTTAAATATTTACTCAACATCTGTCAATGCCAGAAGCAGGTTGAGCACTCTCTGTAGGTAATCTGCAGTAAAACTCTGAGTCACTGAATCTTTCTGAAGCTTCCCAAAACCTTGCTCACCAGTTCCCCAGCTTTGGCAGCACTGCTGTCCTGTCAAAACTACAGGGTTATTCTATGACATTGACACTCATTTCATTCTTATTTACAGCCACATCAGTCAGCCATCTCCTCCTGACATGGTTCTTATTCAAAAGAAATGCACTGAGATCCAGAAAACCTGTGGTTTTTAGAATCCACGATGGTTCTTCTGCTTAAGTCTTCCTCAAACTTGATGGAATCTGTAAACTGCAGTTGCAATCCATGGGATCTGTCTGTACAGATATTGAATTACTACAGCTAGATGATAATATATTTTTGAAACATATTTCCTGCCTGGTTTTCTCTATGAAATTCTAGTTTTCAACTCAGTGACATTAGAGAAGGGTCTACAGAGAGGCTGTCGGGATATTTTGGAGACTGTAAAACATGATGGAAATTACCAATGCCTTGGGAATGTAAGTAACATAAGATTTTCTCTTTAATAAAACATACCTTTGCAAAAACAATCTTAAAATAGTTTTAAAGCATTCTTGCACTGGAAATTTTAAGCTTGACATTTCATAAAAATTCAGAGGAAATTTCAGTGTCTTTAGGCATTATTGGATACAGGGTTATTCATGAAGTCTGACAGAAAAGATATTCACTTGTAGGCTAACCCCCTCTCAGATATTTCAGGGGAAATTTCATCTTAATGTGGTCCTGTCCCTGAATTACCCTTAACATCTTTTAAAATTTTGATATTTAATTGTTCTCAAGTTCATGACACTGGAAGTGGAAGTTGCATTTTCAAGAAAACTTGTTGGAGTTTCTTGGCAGAGGGGAGATTTCAGGGATGGTGACAAGTATCTCTATGCTGTTATCACTTCTTACATTTACCTTTGAAATTGTCCAGCTCTTGGCCTGCAGATCCCTACAGGGGCACACTCCTAAAATTAAATATGTGCCCATCAGAGTAACAGTGAGGACTTTGTGATTTATTCAGAGGGCAATAAAATAGTTGGACTGAAAGAAACCTAACAGCTCATACCTTTAAAAACTCAGTACACAAACTTAATGCCTTATTGAATATTCAGGCAAATGGGCTTCATGAAGCTCATGGAAGGCAGTGTTGATGAAAACAACAGTGGATTGAGTGAAAAGTGGATAACTCAATTTTTAAAGGCTGGAGAGAATCAGACATCAATGTATCTTAGTTGCAAATTACTGACTGTCAGTATTTGTTTTATGATTGTGATGTTTCAGTTGCTGTTGACAACTGCTTGTAGCTCGAAATTGCAGAGAAGTCTTTACATAAAATATGATATAGCAATTTTTTCAAATCATCCTTTCTCTCCCTGGTAATAAATTTATTCAAAGTTATATAGAGATCACTCTATTTTCATTGACAACATAAGAAGTCCATTTTTGTATTTATCTGTTTGTGCCTTTTAGCTAGTTTTTTTCTCTTTTAGGAGTAAATTAAGATTAGCAGAATAATCCTAGCACTTAATATTAAACTATAAAATATTTTTCCTTTTGCTTTCCCTGTCATATATTTCCTGTAGAAACAATATCTTCTGCACTGGTTGAATAATTAGATGTCTGTGTAATGCAACATGGCAACACAACACCTGATCAGCAGGGTCTATTTTTAAATTTACTTTCCTCTTTATGTTTTTGTCCTATAAAGTGCACAGTGTGGGGAACACCTCCTCCTCCTGCACTTAACCAGGAGGCAGCAGGTGCAGCACTCCTATGCCCTGACAGATGGAGAAATTTGGCAACAGGTATAACAAGCAGTGCCTCCAAATCAAGCAGTGGTTATCAAGGAACAGAGGTGCTTTTTTTTTTTTTTAAACAACTGCTCCATCACCACTCTGCCCTGTTTCTGAGCCTTGCCTTCCCTGCAGTCACTGCAGGGGATCAGGCTGCAGTGCAGCAAAGAGTGCAGCTGCTTTTATCATGTTTGGATGTCTACCTGAGATATCTATGATCATCAATAAGTTCAATAGCACAGAAATAAAACGAGAATTGAAAGGGTCAGCCCTCTTACTGCATCATGTGGCAACTGGTATAAATCTGAGGTAACATGTCCATGCCTGTCTCACTCCCAGGTAATTTATAATAGCCTCAAGTTCCAATACAAAAAGCACATAGCTGCAGGGATACACGTCAACTTTCCTTACACTGGCTGTCATCCCCTTGGAAACATAATAATTAAGATGTCTGGTGTAACTGCTTCTGTCAGAAATATTTTTAGATTTCAACCCATTTCAAGAAACTCAGAATATGAGGGGGAAATTATTATATGCTGAATGATACACTGAGGAAAGTATTCCTACTGTCAGGGGAAACACTTGAACAGATATTCAGGCAAAATTCCCTGTCAATATTGTGAAAACTGTCTTTTGCAGAAAATATATAAATGATAAAAAAATAATAACAATAACAAAGTTGAGTATTAATTTGACAAGGAACAAGAGCAGCTGGAACAGAATTGAAATAGTGATTACTGATATGAGACACCTCCATCTGCTTGGATAGAGAGTTTCCCAAGCCTGGGGGTGCTGGTGTGAGCCAGCAGCTGCCTCTGCAGTGCCCTGGGCATTGGCTGATGGATGTGGGATGCTGGAGCTGAGGAGCAGCTCAGGAGCTGAGCCCTCCCAGCTGGGCACTCAGAGGCTCTCACCTGCCTGAGAACAGCCCATAGGAGATGGAACAAATGCAATGAGACACTTGCTCAGTACTTAGGGTGCTGCTGGGCTGTCAGAAATAGTTAATTCTCATTTAGCTTTAATCAATGAAATAAGACTCAATTAAACAAGTTGTAGCCAGGATTAACAAGTGACATTAATTTGCCAGTTAGGAAAGGAAGACTTTTCTGCCCAGTCACACACTTATCATGTAGGGTTCCATCTGTGGAGCTGTTTGAAGGGAGGTAAGTCTGCTTGGGGTGTGTTCCTAGGCTTTTCTCTGTAAATACTGCCACTGAAAGGCTACTAAATTATTAATGCCCACATTCTAATACACATTAAAAGCCAGAGAAGAACTCTGACTGCCTAGCATGGAAGAGAGACTCCTTGGCTGCAAGTGCTCAGGCATCACCTGCTTCTGAAGCTGATAAGAGAAAGCATCAAGTAAGGATCATGCAGGAGTCACAACATATTGGAAACAATGAGACCGCATTTTATGAATTGCTCTGTACTGTCACTCATGAGGTTTGGGGACTGGAGTAGCCAAAGAAACAAGACTGTCCATTATTAAGTAGTGGACTAGGGAAATAAAATAGCACAAATTAGAGAACAAAAGGTTAAGAAAGGAGAGGAAAACTGGTAATGTTTTCACATTGAACATCCCCACATCTCTGCAGGAAGGTGGACACTGAACTCCAACTGAGGCTAAGTAGGCAGTACTGAGTGAAGCAAAATGATTATTTTGCATGCTTTGCGTAGGTGGTCCCACTTATGTACATCATTATCTTGTCTGTTGTTCTTGCAAGAACACGATATTGTTCACTCATGCTCACCTAAAAATTGTGCACTATTTTTTTCTGAAAAATTGGCTCCCAGGCATTTTCCAGCCTTTATTGTTGCAGGTGATTTTTTCCTGATTTTTACCTTATTTTACTGTGCACCGCTTGGTCTCTACCTCAGCAAAGTCACTCTGAGTCTGAATCATGTTCTCCATGGTGTTTGGAGTTACATGTCACCTACAAATTCCATAAGTATATTCCATATTCTGCTGCCCAAGTCACTAATGAGAATTTTAAGGCATGTTAAGATTTGTTGAACCTAATTTTATAAATCCCTCAATTTTGCCAGCAAACCTCAATGATTATCTTATTCTGGAATTCCAAATACATTCACACAGAGCTTACATTTTCCCCCTGTTTTATTTATGTTTCCTTATTTTGTGTATAAGAATGTCATCTGAGAAAATGCCAAAAACTTTATCAGGTTTCTGACATCTATTTCTTCTCCCTTTGTCAATGAGTTATGATTCTGTCTTAGAATGAAATTAAGTAAGTCTCAAGTGACTTTTTTCTTGATAAATGAATATGGGTTCTTATCTTCTTCTTGTCTTCCGGATGCAAACAAATATTTTGTTGAACCATGAATTTCAGCATATTTCCAGGAAAGATAGGTCAATCAAGTTAACCTTTGTGCTTTAAGTCATTCTTCTTCTACCTTATGAAAAATAGGTACATTTTTCCTTTTTTTTTTTCTTCCACTTTTGTTCAGTGGAAGAATTTCCTGTGCAACTGCAATCTGTTTCTGTTTTCTTGAATAGTTATTTCAGGTTTTAAGTGGGTATGTTAAAGTTGGCAGTACTTTACTTACATTCAATACGCTAAATGATTTTTCTGTGAAAAAATATTTATTTTCCAACGAACATTACAGGTCTGGGTGATGACAAAAGTAGCGTAAAATTCTCCAAATTAATTGTAAAATCTTGGTCTTCAAGGTATCAATTTTTTGCAAGCATGGTGAATTGCTGATTTTCAAAGCTTTTCTTTTTGAAGTGACTGATGTATTCACCTTATTTTTGTCTTCAATTTCTCCATCCACAAATATATTTTATTTTTTATTTAACCTTCTGTACTCTATATGATTATTCCAACTAAAAAATTCAATTCCCTAAGCTGTCCATAAATAAATATTGTGTTGGCTCTATTTTACAGCTGCCTGGCTCTATTTAAGCTACTGGACAGAGATCAATCTTGTAGATGTACTCATTCCATCTCCAGCTATCTTTCAATTAATTTGTTCAGTTTTATCTACTGAAAGGAATTCCCCAAACTTTGCAATTTGAAATTAAATATGCACTAAATTGCATTTCTCTAAAGCTTTGTTTCAACCATGTATTCTGACACACTTTTCTCAGTTCTCAAGGTTGCTCAGCTTGTTGGCGATCTGACCTTGTCACTCAAAGTTCAAATCCAAAAATGTAGCAATTCCCACAGTATCCTGCATTTTTTCCCCTATGAATCCTCCTAGCTACATCAGAGATTCCCAGTCCTCTGAATAATGAATGAATAATTTAAGATTCAATTTCTTAATCTGTTGCGTTCATTCATTTTACAATGACTTTGATGAGAAATGAAGGCACTAACCATCTTGCAGGAATGAACATCTCAGCCGTGATTTTTTTCTTTTTAAACACTGGTTCTCAGAAAAAAAACAACCCAGATAGTAATTGAAAGTGAAAGCCATGGGCATACAGACATTAATTAAACTCCCTTTTTTCCTAACCCCAGCAGATGAAGCCTGTAGTTACAGTTTAATGGATAAATTTCACTTTCACCACTGCAACAGTACAACACTGGTATGCAAGGACAACATCAGCCATAACAATAAATTTTTCACTCATTTCCAGTCCTTGAGGAAACAAATATATAGCAAAATATATTTTTAAAAATCTTATATTTGTATCTGTTAAAATTTTCTAGCTTTTTTGAAACAAGCACCTGTGTAATATCTTCAACTAGAGGCACTTCTTTGTTCTGCTGTCTCAATGATTAAAGCAATTTTAATAGAAAGCATAGGAATTTTAATATGCCATTAATAATTAATATTTCAAGGATAAAATCTCTTAGAAGTTCTTGTTTTAATTCTGTTCTTTGGAGTCTCACAGAAAATCTAAAAGAGGACAATTTAGAGTAATTAATATGCATAAATGCTGGAGGTGAGACTCACTGGAATCCAATATTTTTTAACTCTTTAATTAAAACCATGTCTGTTTATGAACAACAAGCTTACTTTATTTCCTACCTGAATATAGGTAAGAAAAGTTAGAGGGAGCAAAGGAATTGTGATGGGAGGAAATAGATAAGCAAAATAAATTTAAAACATAAAGCAGTAGTTGATTTTAACCCATGAGATACAGAAATAGCAAGTTCAGTTTCCTATAGCTTATAAAAGTAAACTTATTTCTAAAAAGCAGTATGGTGCATGAAAATCTCCTTTATACACACAAATAAAGGATATCTAAGTTTCAATGGGTATCAAACATCTCTTCTCAAATCTGAAAGGTGAAAAAGGATGAGGATTAGCAGTTACTTATTTGAAAATTTTGCCAACAGCAAATATTTAAAGAACCTACCACTAACTAAGACCAAAAAAAAAAAAAAAAAGAAAAAAAGCAGCCATGGTTTCATGAAAGCCACTGTTTGCTTTCCATGTAGCAACCTGGAATCACACTGGTCCTAAATTGGAGAGGAAAAGAGCAACTGGCATTGAAGAGAGGATGTTTTTCCATTGTAAGTTCTAAGTGCTGAAGGAAGGACTGGTTTCTTCTAGGAGACAACACAAGGAAAAAGAGCCTTTAGGGTTCAACAATTCTTACCACCACCAGATTTCATATTTGGTGTTGGTTTTGTTAATATCTCTCATATATGTTCCCTCATGGGGGCCAGCAGGTCTCAAATGCCCCTTGCTTTGACAAACAAATTACATAATCAGCACTGATTGTAGAGACTGAATCAGGTGCTAAGTGAACTCACACAGGAGAGTTTCTGTGGCTGCAGTTTATTAGTTAGAAGAAGCTCTCCTGACTGGAGTCCTAACTCTTAGAGAAAGACAGACAGCAAGCATAAAGTGACCGTAGAGTGAAGACTGTTATTGACAGTAAAACTGCACTCTGGCACAGAAACGTAGAGCGTTGAGACCGCCTTCACACAGGGTGATGAGGACAAGAATTTGTATTTATCAATAGTGATGGATAATTGGGTGACTGCCATGAGCTCTCCTGAACCTGACTTGGCTTTAGGAAATATGTGTGGTATGTTAATCTGCTCCACGAGACTGTGGCGTCTGTTTGCAGTTTAATTCTGAGTGTACTGTGCTTCCACTTATCCAAAAAGCATTTCATTTATTTATCTTCCTCAAAATGTCCCCTTTGCTACACATAAACATTCGGAGGTAGTTCCTTAGAGGAACTGAAAAAAGAGGGAAAAAAAGGAACTTAAACTGTAAAAAGTTGAACCCCACTGCTCTAAGGTATCCTCCTCTTTCTACAAGTAGCACATTTGGAGCTTTGTTGAGCAAAGCCCTGAGTGGTTTTCTTGTCACAGTGTTTAGAGAGAGCAAACATTCATTGTTACACAGGCTTCACCTAATTAACCTAACACACATAGCATTTTCTAAACCAGCCTTCCAAAAAATTAAAAGGTTTTTAACTTAGTCTTGGCATTTGTGTCCGAATAAGATCCATCCTCTTGATGACATTTCCTTCTTACTAGTAACCAAAGCTCCAGTGACTTTGCTCCTTCTCTCATTAACAAAAATGCTGTAATTAGCAAGTGTATTTGTTCATCTGATGGCCCAGAATTCTCCATAACTATTTTGAAACCTAACCTTAGAGAAAAAAAAATTATGAACACATAATCCTTATTTACTTGGACTTAACCAATACCTTTTTCACTACACTACTTACAGTAGATTTTTTTGTCTGAATATTTCAAAAAATTCCTTTTAAGTGGCATAATTGGTATTTCTAGTGTATGGAATCAGGTGTTGGAAAGTACAAAGAGTTTGAGCTCTGCAGCACTTTCAGAGCTCAGTGTGGCTTTTCCAGAGTTTAGGTATTCAGAAAATACACTCCTTGTTAATAAGTAAAGACATATTTGATTAATTCACAATAAATCCCTACTGAATTTTGCCCACTTTGCAAAAGCAAACATCAGAAACATGCACCAAAAAATCCAAATAACAAAGGTTTTGCCAAATTGAACTTAAAACTTCTGCACAGCCAGATACAAATCAGCAAAGAGATTCTTTTCAGGCTCATTATTATTTACTTGAAAATTTTCAGATCTGCCCAATGGTTGCAAACCTGCTTTCAAATTACCTGTTGCATGAAATTATCTTTCTTTTAACATTTCTCATGGCCTACTAAACCCCATCACCTCTCTCACACCATCAGCTCATCCTCTCTCTCTGATATTCTTTTGCCAGTTCTTCAACAATCCCTTCACTAACCTGGAATGTGGCAACTTGAGAGAATCTACATCTTATTCTCTTTCATGAAGCTCATCTCTGTGCTACAGTATCAAAAAAAAATTTAAGAAAAAGTACTGCTTGGGGAAATATGTAACAATGTCAAAAGGTCATCCTGTGAAGGTGCTGCCTTTTTTCAGTAAATCATAAATAATCTATTTGCTTTAGTAAGATTATGCCTCGAAAGTAAGACTATTTCCCAAAATAAAGCACCTGATGACAAAAGCATGCCATGTTTCAAAAAGCTTAACCCAAACTTTGAATGTGTTTGGGAGAAAAACATCCTTGAAGGTTGTTAATTTCCATAATTCACTTTTTCCATGTTCTTCTCAGTATTAACTCATCCAATAGGAAAATAAATGAGGCACTGTCAGTAGGGGACATGCTATTACACCCAGCAAAAAAATGCAAAATCTGTGCTTGTACCTAATTAAAAAGTGTGTTCAAAGCAGAAAAGACATCAAATTTTGCACTGAGTTGTACCACTGTACCTCTTTTAGTGTCCATTTCTCCTAACAATTGATAGACAGTACCAATTTCAGACCAAGGAATAGTCTCACATAAATTACTTTCCAGGAAAAAAAAAATAAATATTGAACTTCCTTGGAGTCCTGAATTAAATGCTTTTTTATGTATATACTTAAAGGCATGAAGGAAAATAATATCTATAAGGATAATTACATACTCACGTTTTTATCGACTTAATTTCATATTTTTCAGTTGCTAGAATAAAATAGCGGCACTTTCAAGAGTTTAGCTGGAATGATACATTCCATTATGTTCAAAATATATATTACTTTCCTTCCTGCCAAAATGTGCAGGGATGCATTGTAAAAAAAGGCCTAGCAGTATTTTGAGTAAGGTAATTCATCTTTATTTGACCACAAACCTCTCTAATGTCAGTGCTTTTTCCAAGTCAGTTTAAGATTTTCCAAGTGATAAAACTTTCACCACTGCTTGAGAGTTTATTCTAACAATTCTTGCTTCTGCAACATCAGGCTTTACAATCAACCTCTTCTCTAACTTTCTAACTTATTCAAATTTGTATTTGCTCAGATAATGCTTGGTTACAGAAAGCACAGCCACTTATTTGTATTTCAGAGCTAAGAAAAAGTCACAAAGTCCCAATTTTAATCAGTTTAGCTTAGTCTCCATGGTAATCCCAAAGGAAATATGAGGAGAAAGAGGGTGCTTTGTTCCTATTAAAAATAGTAGATAGATAGATAGATAGATAGACAGATAGATAGATGTGTCACTTACAAGAGATCTGAAGCCTCTGCCATAATGACAATATCATTAAAACAATAGTTTCAAATGTGAGAGGAACTGCTGTGAGAAAAGCAGATGCATTGTCAATATATCTTCAAAGCCTTTTTGGCAGTTTTCCCCTCTGTGTTTTACACTGTCCTACTTGGATCAATTTCCCCCACCTGCAGAACTCTCTTGCTGATATATTTTATTACTTAAATTCAGCAATGGGGTAAGAATTTGTCTATTTTGAGCAGATGGATTTACCAGCATGCATATTTTCAACATGGTACTAAATAGAAACACTGAAAAGGCAAGTGCTAGGCACATGTTGGTTTTGCTTAATGAATTTTTGCCATTATTTTTCTGGAGAGTTTGGAAAAGGAATATAAGTATTCTCAAGTCCAAGGAAAAAGCTGGAGTTAAAAATACCTACTCAGAACTAATTGGTATTCAAATTAATAATTACTGGCTTTGTCAAATAGATCTATTCTGATTATTTTGCTATATTAGTACTGTCACTCCTTCTAAATTTTAACACTGTGTTTACATCAACCTGTCTTTAGCAATTTACAAGAGCTGCACAACTGCACAGGTAGCAATTAGAGTGGCTTGGGCATCAAATGCAACTCCTAATAGAACTCTTGATCAGTACATTCATTCATTAGGCGATTATCACTGATAAATTGACAAATGGACACATTAATTCAGGGATTTCTTTTGTAGATAATGATTGCTGTGTTAAAAACTTAGTAAAGATATATTCCCATTCTTCTTCAATGAGGGAAAGACCTATATGGAAAATACAGTTAAGTCACTTGTAAATCTGTCAAATTTTCTAATCATATGTATTATTTAGACAACATACATTCAGCTGTGTACATAGCACATGTATTTTCCTTCATTACATCATTATATGTGAGTTTATCTTTTCAATGTGATAGCTAGTTCACTGCCTAAATTATACATAGAAGCAGGGACTTTCAAGTTCTTGTCTTCCATAAATATTTCTGTAACCTCTGGTGCTGCATAGATTAACATAAGGCAGTAGTGTGTGACCAAGCAAACACACTCAGCTTGTAACAGCCCAGAGGTCTCAGCCCTCAGTTTCCCCCTCCCAGCTCCCAAAAGAAACATCCCTTGCCTATAACAACAGGCAGAGGTTACTCCTGTGGTTAAAGCCTCATTAATATAGCCCACAGTCCCCTCTGCCTGGCTGGCAATAAGCTGCAGATGTGTGACAAGAGCATGGCTATAAAACAATCTGATTTTCAAAAGCATGCCAGAAACTCATTAATAGGTGTGAAAAGTTTTCCACAGTGATTTGTAGTAAGATCCATGTGCTCCTGAGGCTACGTGCAACCTCAACCAGAGACTGTAAGCACCACAATCCCCTCCTGATTGTTTTCCTCAGGAGTAATTCTCTGTTATAAACCCACCAATCTCTCTGGAAAACTTATCTCTCAGGGATATTCAAGCACTCCCTGTTTTCTCTGGCCTATTGCCCACTGTACTGTACCTACACATGCAAGGAAGATGACTGCACATAACCCTTGGGGCTCTCTAGAAAACATTTTTGAGACAGACTGGTTTCTGTGCCATGTCAAAGATTTCTGCTGACTCCTTGAATCAATGAATCCCACAAGTGCTGACAGTGGAAGAGGCATGCCAACACGCAGGATTCCCAATGCCAAACATATCTCCTACTTCCCTGGAATGCACCAAGGGCAAATATTAAAGCAGAAGTGCTGTAAGGGACAAGGATCAGATGCAGAGTTTAGATGAGAACCAGATGCCAAAATGCTCAGCCCTATGACTATAAAGTGATTTCAAGTTGGCCCAGGAGATGAAGATCCTTGAAGGAATAGACCAGTGATTTTCTTTTTCCATATCCTGATTTTGCACTCAGCATGGGCCCAGCAAATTTGGAACAGTTTTCCTTGTAACTCAAGCAGATTGTAGCTGTATGACCTTTTTTTTTTTTAATCCCTGAAATTGGCAATACTTGTGAGCTCACCTCTCTGAGCTTGGAAATCCAAAGTAACTCTCACTTGTGCAATTTCAATAAAATCACACTTCCTACACAAAACCCCACCTTCAATCACAGAAGGTGAGGTCTATCAAACCCCTAGACAAGTGAAATCTATTCTCATTTGCACAATTTAGACATACTTTATAGACTGTTTTCCAACATTAGCTTGATTTAAAATAAGCAGCCACTCCTACATTAGAAAAATGGCTGGTATAATATAGAAAATCCATAGAATTTTCATGTTGATAGATCAATAATTACTGAGCAAAAAGAAGTACAAAAGACAAAATGATATGACAGGTTCGTTTGTAGACAAAGCATGCTGTTTTGTATTAATGAAAAACATTTTCACTCCAAGGCTAGTATTAATGAGAAACCTATTGATTCATTCAAACTTCTTTAGTTTTTCTTTAATCCATATTGAACTGAATTTAAAACCCACTGACTTGTCTATAAATATTTTGCATAGGAATAGCAATATGCTGATCTGTGAAATATGTGGGCTTTTCTGCATGAAATGTTGCTTTTTATTTTGCTTGAGAGTAGAATGTATGGGTGTACACATCTTTTAAATTGCTTTATTTGTATTAATGCTTAGATCTGTAATAGCTTAATTTTTTAAGTGCTGACCATTTCACTGAGGATATAATTCTTCAAGTCACCATCAATAGCAATTAAACAACAACAAAAAAAAATATTGCAACAAAGAAAACAATATATTTAACATCATCTAACAGAAAAGCTCTTCTTGAGCTCAATGTTAATAACTGTGCCAACTGACCTACTGGTGGCAATACAGTGGAGACAGAAACTTCCTATGCAAGCCAACAGAATTAGGATATGTTGGAAAAGGTTCACCTATCCAAAATAGATGAACAAAAAGTTTTTTGCTTTGTTGATTTTTTTATAGTAAATCCAGACCACTAGCCAGAGTACTGGGAATTTAATACATATGAGGTCAGAAAAAATCAGCAACGTGATTTATATTAACAAATTGCACCAGTTAAAATCTACAAACATATGGAAAAACGTCGTCCTAAAAATGAAACCATTCAAGTTCACGCTAAATCTGATGCCAGCGCACAGCCCATGTGTTCCCCAGCACCAAACCAATCTGTTTTTCTGGCTGTGTGCAGGAACAGGGCACCTACACTCCTTGTGTGTGAATCAGTACATTCCATAAATAGGGTAGTGGCTTCACTTCATTATTTTCCTCTCTACTCCTCCACCACTACCATCAAGAAAAATTGGAGTACTGTGGGCACAAGGCCACAAAAGGATTTCAGCTCAGGAATTTATTTCTGCAAGCAAAGAGTGCAAGTGTGCATCTCTATTTTCCTTTGATTTGTTATGCAGTTAGCACTAAATCAGTCCTCAGTTTCATCCTTGGTCACTGGAGTCTGCACACTTGTGTAGACATAAAAGTGAACATTATTTGTGATTTGCACATTCTGGGATATGTTACTTTTTACCTGTAAACACACATTTTTACGTGTTGCTTAGTCTTCCAACCACACTTCCTTTCTTGCAAACCACTTCAAACACAATATATTGTAAAATATATTTCTATATTTTAACACTGCACCACCAGTGTTTTAAAAGTACACAAAGAAAAGCACTGGCCACAGATCCTCACTGCCCTTCTCCACATTGCTAACATAAGAGTATAAAAATGCATATTCACGGAAGTCTTGAAAATCTTCAGATTCTTCCAGGACTGGTACTAATAGCTGCATCATCTTGGCACTCAGGAGAAACATTTTGAAAGGAAGAAATAAAGAAGAGTTCACACTTCTCTGAGTTCACATTTCTCTGACTCAGTTTGCTCTGGTCCAAATAACATCCAATTTGTGCACTTCAGGGGACAAAGTGTGGTGAGTGGTGACCATTGGAGGATTTCCTCCCAAAGCCACTTCTGATCTGAAATGCAATATTAATGTATGTTTGCAAATACCACCAAATAAACCAACTAAATCTCAATTTCTTAACATCTGTATCCACAGAAGACCACAACAGCTACTGGGACACAAGTTTGGAAGTCTCTGGCAGTTCATCTCAGAGATGTCAGTGAAAAAACACAATCCTCTAGGGCCTCTTTGGGAAGCAAAGGCACATTTGCCTAATTTTCCTCTTCTGCCAGCTCACCCAACAACTTCTGTCTTGCAGTGGAATCAGCACAAGTCAGCATAAACAATTTCCACAACCACACTGGCAGCTGCTCAGCTTGACTCAGCAGGCAGCACATTGAATCTGTGACTTCACCAGATCAGAAAGATAACACACAAGTAATGCAAATTAGTTACTATCAAACCCTCTGTTCACATAATAAGCACCTGATCAAATTTTTCTGGTCAAAAAGAGTCAGCAGAGTAAAGGAGTGAATTTCCTCAGCATCTGTTCTGATGGAGATGGAGTCATGGTTCACAGGTAGGAGCTGGAGTTCTCAATCAGCTTGGGGAAGTTATGGGGATAATCACTATGGACAGGAGTGTTTCAGGGAAAATAGAGTTCTGGATTAACAAATTGACTGTGAATCATTAAGGGATAGGGCATGAAATGATATTAAGCCACGGTAACAAAGGACTTCCAATTATTTATGAAAAAAGTCAACCGAGACAAACTGCTGTAGCATTCATTAAACTAATGAGGGGAAGCACCATGAACTGCAGTTTGAGGATAATACCTTGAGGTCAGAATGAAATTTGATGCAACTCTGGTTTGATCTCTCTGCTGAGAACCGTGGCACTATTTAAAAATTAAATTTTATAAAGATCTGAAGCAGTAGATGTGGCTGCCTTTCCTTCAGAGAACAAAATGGAGAAAAGACATATAAAAAGTGCCTCTGTGTGGTAAGAATGTTGGAACCTCAAGGAGTGCATTCAGGTCCCACAGCACAAACACAGCAGCACCCTCAGACTTCTACAATATCTTAGATAAATGCTGACATGGGCAGAAGGACTTCCAAAACAAACATGGCAGCCACACTACTCACAATTCTTTGTCTTATTGCTAAGCTTAAAGAACAAACTATCAAGTCAGAATCCCAAAATATACATTGGGTTGGTGTAAATTCTGGCATCAAGTATGAAAAAATTGAGGAGGAAGGTCGTAATGCTGTATAACCTGTATGAGCAATTACAAGTCTGTTTTTAATGGTCTGTTATGTGTAAAAATACCCTGTTTAATGGGTAAAAAGATCATGTTTAATAGGTAAAAAGACCCTGTTTTCTCCTAAGGATGAGCAAGTAGGAAACTTCCTCACTGCCTACAACTGTTTAATGAGGAAGTAATTTTCTAATACCAGAAACTTGTCATGAGTTTGAATCTGAACCAGATTCAATAACAAGGTCACAGTTGGTTCCAGACAAAATTAGACAAAAAACCATGAGCAATTTTGCCCAATGCTAAGACTATAGGCATTTGAATGAAAGTGGTAGGAGGGAGACAGGCTTAGAAAAGAAAAGGTGCGTTTTCCAGGGATTACTTTCATTCTGGAAAACAAACAGAAATAAAATTGAAAAAAAGCATGATTAAGTTCCAAACAAAATTATGCTCTTGTTACTGAAATCAGGAGCTTCTATTTTACAGGTTATGCCATCCAGGAGATCAGACCAGGCAATCTTAGTAACCCATTTAGGATTTAGAAATCTTTACACCCACAGAGAAGGAAAATTATCATAACACCTGGGCAAGGCTAGAGCAGGAGTTTGCTGAGACATTATGCATGTCAGCTCTGAAATCAACAGGCCTGCTGTCTAACAATCAGCTGCAGCACTGGGATCCCAGACAAGAGGGGTTTTCATTCAGCACCATGTCACAATCACTTCTGATTTTCTAAAAGTAACAAAGCTGTTATTATTTCAGACAAGAGAGAGAGAGACAAGATAATTAAGTTTTAAAACTACTGCAGAAGCAGAGCAACCCTCCTGGATTCAGGTGAGCATCTAAAAAACATTTTATTCTAACAAGAAGAAATTGCGTCTCTCAAATTTCTGTTGAGCCATGGAAGTGGAGCCACTTTAACCAAAATTTGAAATAAATATATGTGCTTTATCTGTTTTGGGTATAATACATAACTTATTTGGAGCTTTAAATCAAACAAGTAGATCCACTGTAAATAACATTTATTTTGCACTCAAGCACTGCATAATTAATATTTCTACAAAGAAAATGCCATCACAAACAATTAAAGGCTTCTGAAGTTGTAAGAAACTACAAGTTCCTGGAAACGCAGAATAAATAAGAATAAAGAAAGGCTGGGCTTTCCACAATGGTTCATAACATTCATCAGTCAAGTCTAGTGTCCTGTCTCTGTCCTCTACGATACACCTCACAAAATGAAAGTCCTTGCAGAAACAAACTTTCTCCTCAGAGGCTTAAAATAAGAAACCAGCCTTGACAAATGAGATTTGATTACTTCTGTTTCAGCCTGAAAAATAATAAAATGTCATCACAAGATTATGCACACACACTGTCAATTCAGAAATTATACTTGGACCAATTTTCACCACTGATGTACATTTTATTATCTCCACATGTTATGGTACTTTTAGATCAGAATTGAGTTTGTCCCTTAAACCTTTAATTTTCTCCTTCATGAGCTCACAATAATAATCTGGCCATGCTTTAAATTATTCAGTTACAATTTGCAAGTAAGTCGCGTTCTCTGTGCATCCGCTGGTATCAGTGAAAGATTAAAATAAAGTGTGCTGTGCTGGAGCTGAAATGTGCTCCAGTGTGCTTCAACAGAGTTGCTTGAAAGAGCAAAAAAATAGTATTAAAAATGAATATAACTGCTAGCTATTGATTGACAGGATCAGTACTGCAGAAAAAAACACACTAAATTTGATTGTGCTCCAAAAAGAAATGAAGGGAAGAAATCAAGGCTTTCCAAACGAGGACAAACTGAGAACAAAGAAAACTTGTTCCTGCTTTCCAGAATCATGATGTTTTTACAAACACTGAAAAGTAAAGCAAAACAAAACCCACAGCACAATTGTTTGACCATATCCCCTTAAATGCCCAAGGTACTGCTACAACTTGGATTATGGTCTCAAACATCCCTGCTGGAGCAGCCGCCCTTCACATTCTGGGTTCACAGTCCTCCATCATTCATTGAAGGGGAGAGTTGCTGCAAACACAGGCAGACCATTGTAAGTCTGGGCATTGGATACATTTTTTATTTCTTTGCATTTTCAGTAGTCAAAAAAGAAAACCTCTCATCCATCACGTTGATACAAGTCCACAGGGAATCCATTTGTTCTATTCCAAACATGATCTGATGAGTTCAGATCCTTATTTATGTCATTTCAATGCTCAGATGTTACATTTTCTTGGCCATTATGTGAGCATTACTATTTATTATTAGTCCACAATAGAGAACCTATTGTAATGAACTGTGATACACTGACATATTTCGTGTTTGCTGGTTATACCAGATTTATTGCAATTACTCTTGAAAGGGATAGTGTAATTTACTGAAATCTCATTGTGGGAAAAGGAACAAACACAGGAGCTTCTCACTGAATTTTCTAAGAAGCTGTGCTAAGATCTTCTCTTCCAAGATCCTGAATGCCAGTCAGCCTAAGACTCACGCTTTACATAATAGAAAATTTTAATTAAAACATGAGCAATAAGTTCATGATAGATTTGTTTCATATCAATAGAAAGAGCACACAGTTCTAGTATTTTTTTTAAGATAAGCCATGAGTTAAAATGAAATTCCAAGAAAGAAAATGAGGAAAAAGCTTTTAAATAAAACCTTTCTTATGAAATAATGTTGTCTGTGGAGATGCTTGGTTTCCAAAGAGGTGCTTGGCTTTGAGAGGTTCAGCTGCTTATTGGACATCTCTGGGAACTTCTCACTCTTCAGCCCTTCACTATTTACACCCATGAAGTGAGCCCTGCCCCTGCTCAGCCACCCCTTCCTGAGGGCAGCAAGGCTGTGTGTGACATGAAAATGCTGACACTCATTTTCAATAGACTGGCCATTTTTCCAGGCTGAGCTTCTGGATAAATATTGCAAGATTTAAAGTCATTAAAAAAAAAAGTGTATGAAAAATTAAAAAATGTTTTCAATCAAAATGATCATGCAGACACTTTGCAGTGGTGTAGACAGTTTTCTTCATTTATTACTGTTATATTATTGATTTTTTTGATGCTGCACTGGGGATATATTTGGCTGCTTCTTCCTAAAAAAAAACCTCATTTGAAGTCTTATTGATAGTAACCAAGTGAGCATCTCATTATATTATCCCCTAGATTCTTAACAATAGGAGGGAATAACCACCAGGGAAGGAGAAAAAGGCTAATCCATAAATTTCTCATTAGCTGAAAGAGAGAGAAACATTTGCTTGAATAATGGAATATGTTTAATATCACAGCCTGCAGTTAATCATGTTTACTTACCCTTACTTTTCCAATATTCACAGAAAGATACTGCATGGATTTTAGCACAAAATCATCAGCTATCAATATGTAAACTGACTCTTCAAAAGTACATCCAAAGATGCACATTTTTAAAGCAATGAGAGAATACCTGTGTTCAGAGTGATAAGAAGAGCAATTAAATTTGCATATTGCACCATTATCCTATTTAAGCATCAATAACAGGCAAAAATCAGAAATCAACCTAAAGTGAATAACTCACAGAAAACAATTTACCCAAATAATTTTCTCTTGTTTTCTGCTTAAGGTGTTTTGTTGTTTTTATTTTTTTAATCAGCTCATTGATTTGATTTTTTTTTTACATAGACCATTAGATTCAGCAAAATCCAAGTTCTGTCCTTCATTTCTACTGTCTTATAAACTATTCAGAATACAAAAGAAAATGTTTGACAAGACAAATCCAGCATTTCATGATATAGGAACAGAGACTTGATACAAAGTCTGTTTCTCAACCTGTATTTGTGTATCAGCACCTACACCTGAGAAAAATTTCCCTTTCAAAGTCCACATCTTACATAAGATCATCTAAAATCCTATTCCATCTGCAAACTTTCTTATTCTCTCATCCACCTGAAGGCACAAGCAAATTTCAGTCATCAAATTTTCACCTAAAATTAACAAAAACACCTTGACTATTCCTAGATCCAAGAGAAACAGTCAATACATTCTTTCAGGTTCACAGATGCATGAATAAGAAGTCACTTGCACTCGATTTAACTTTTTTTCTTCAATTCCTATTTTATATCACACTGGACTTCTATCCTGTCATAAACTATCCCTCATAAGAACTGAAGCTCTGTTGTCATGGTGGAAAGGTTCCTCTCATTTCTCTGAGTAGATTTGTTTTTCTTTTACTTTTTTTCTGGCATTTCCCCAGCAGAAATATCAAAGAGAAACTTAAATTTTGAACACACAGAAATGTGACTGTTGAAATACCAGTAGCAAACTTGGAATTTCTTCTGTATTTTCATTTGGCAAACGGTCTTTGAAAGCAGGTTTCACATTCCATCATTTTTGTGTACTCACAAGGTTATTGTTTAATTTAAATTTAATAAACTGGCAATGTATAAGCAACTGGCGGTCCTTAAAATCCATTCTATGGATGGTTTAATGTATTTTTAAAAATCGTTTTGTACCAAAATGGTGTCATTGGCATGATCTAAGTAGCTGCTCATCTTGCATGAAACCTACTGTACCAGTCTTTCATGGAAATGTGACTAAATATCACAGCTTCTGGTTTCATAGAAAAACCAAGACCTTCAGGTCCTTTGAATGTGTGTGTGACACACAGACAACATCTCTGGATGTAGAACATGGATGTTTCCAGTTAATTTAACAAGTGTTGTGCATTATTGAAAATAATAACTAACAGGGTGGGTACACTAGGAATTGGATGTTTAGTTTGACCTACTATTCATAGATAATCAGTGAAAAAAATTCATTTTCATTGCCATGTCAACCACAGTTAGTTCCAGCTAAGATTTAAAATCTAACCAGAAATCCTCATCACCCACTCTGTGCCTTCAGAGCATCTGAAAACAGGAAAACTTGGGGTGGTATAAATAAAAACTAAGCAAAGCTAAGATTCAGGTACTGACAGCTAATTTTTGTATGCTTAAGGCTGAATTGAACCATTGTTTTCTTTTTCTTTTTAACTTTCACTCTAGCCTTTGCTCTGAAAGCAAGAAATACAGGCCAAACTTCCACCTCTTTTGATAGATGTTCTTGAAACAGAATTTTTGCAATGCAAGGAAAAAAACAAACAAAAAACCCAACTACAATTATCTTAAAGTTTTTAAGTAGCCCTTCAATATTTTTCTTAGAGTTGAGCTATTTGCTGAAGACAACCTGTTCACAAGAACAGAGACCTGGAATGTGCCTCCTGCCTCAGCAGTCTCCCTGCTCTGCTATTTTAGTGGGTTTACCCTCTTTATATAATCCCACTTATCAAGTTATCAAACACTATTTAAGAAGTGCCAGCTTTCTTACCTCCTCCAATATCCCCACATCCACACAGTTCTATCAGAAAAAACCTTGCCAAGATGATCCTTCCCTTCTTGCCAGAGCTGAACAGATCAGGCCCTTTATGTGTTCTTGGGGAGGAGAAGCTCAGTGTTCCACTGATGACCCCACTGATGTTCCCTGAGTTCAGGTCAGTCTGAAAGCTGTTCTGGAGCAAAGCTGATCAGGCCTGGACAGAAACCTTCTGTGTGCCAAGATGACCCAGAAAATGCTGGTAGACCTAAAAATCTTGGTTTAATCTGCTGCACAAGGAAGAACAACTACTTTAGTTGGCCAGCTTAGCTGAGAACTTGCAGAACTGCTGAGAACCCCGTGTGCATGTGCTAAATCATTGGCCTACATTTCTGCTGTGCAGGAGGTCACCAGACATAGATCCCAAGTTTCACAACTACATGAAGTACTTTTTATGGGATGCATTTGTCCCTCACACTGAACTGACTTTGTTGTATCTGTGGTCAGGACTGTTTTTCAAAGCTGGTCTGGCAGTGTTGGAGATGCAAAAGAGGCAGCAGGCACAAATAGAACAGCATTTATCTAGTATTTTGGAATAATTGCTTTTTAAACCCTCAGTGTTGGTTAGTTTACATTTCAGTGATTTTTTAACAAGTTCACTGCTTTGAATCCTAAAGTTGGTAAAGCTCCATATTTATTTGCCATAAAATCTGAAACAGGCTGTCCTAGAGTCTGTAATTTTCTTACAGTCTCCTTTCCACTGTAGTCTGAGCTACAGTGCAATATCCCTGAAAAGAAAGCAAGCCTTTAGAGATCACAAATAACCAATTTCACAGTACAAGCAGTTGTAAATAGAGCTAAATTCCCTTTAGTAATAAGCTATTCGTCTTTGTGCTTCATTGAGTTCAAAGAAAAGCATTTTTCAGAGTTTAAGCAATTAAGTTTACATTTTATTTTCTCCTCTAGAAAGGAAGTTATCACAAAAGCATGGGATTGAGAAGCCACTGTGGTATTGCAGGTATTCTCTGCGTATGAAATTTCAATTTAGCAAGGCATGTAAAACTCTACAGGCAGTTAAGATTCAATACACTAAACCCACTTTGTTTTCACACTGTATTTATTTTGAATCATCACTGACCCAGTTGATTAGCTGCTGAATTAGGATGTCTGAACATTAGAATCAAATAAGAGTTTAGGTTGCAAAAAGACCCCTAAGGTCATCAAGTCCAACAATTAACCCAGCAATGCCAAGTCCACCTCTAAGCCATGTCCCCAAGGCCCATGACTACAAATGTTTTTTTTAAATACCTTCAAGGATGGTGACTCCACCATTACCCTGGGCAGCTCACAATTTCTACTCAGATTCAGCCCACAAAACACCTCCTATCAAACCAAACTGGCAATTAACTAAGCAAACTAGCCAAGGTGCATGTTGAAACAATACAGATGCAATATCTTGAGAAGTGAAGTAGCTGTTCACACCAGAAATGCTTTCCCTGAAAAGGAGTGTTCCTTGCTGCTCATCACTGCCTTCCTCCCTCCCACCCTTCTGACCTGCAGACCACGTTGCCTGTGAGATCATCCTGACTTCTTTTTTTCCAGTTAGCATAGAACAGAGTACTTAAACAGCTCAGAAAATCTGGGTTTTGCTAAATAAGGCTCATGCTGACCAAGACCAATGAAGCAGCATTTGCAGCAGCAGGTTGAGAGGATTACAATGTCCTGCAGAGGAAGCAGGAGGTGACCTCTGTGCTGGTGCACCTCCTGACACAGTTAGTGCAGACACAGCCCTGCTAGCAAGACCATCATTTAAGCCTCAAGCTCACCCCCTTCTTTCAAAAAAAATCTTTTCATAAAAACAGGCTATGGTGACAAGAGTCCCATTTCAATGGCACAACTGTCTCTTTATTTAGCTTTTTTCAGGACAGCTGTGTGAGTCAAGATTCATGTTCAGCCTGCACAGCCTAATTCCCAGGGCGCACAAACATCACTCCTCCCGTGTCCTACGATGGTGAGCCAAGCACAGGAGACAGGGGGGCCTGGAGGCTGCTGTGGGTGTTCAGGTGTGGGTCTCAGTGGGGATATAACAATGCCTCCCTCTGAAAAATCACAGGATGTAAAACCAAGGTCCCAGCCACTTATGGATGCTGTTAAAGTTCCCATGGCTCTCTTGATAAGTGCAAGATTGTTAATCTCAGAGTCTTGGCCAGATTCAACCTCAGGTAATTATAGTTTGTCAACCTAAGCTTCCCATGCAGATCAGAGTGGGTTTCTGTGCAGCTAAGCAGTCCCTTTGTTTCACAGCTTTTCAGTAGAGCATGAAATGATCTGTGCACAAGATTTGAATACCTTTAAATTGTGCCTTCAGCTTCACAAAGGTAAATCCCATCATTACCACCACCATATAGTTTCATGCTAGATTTCATGACTTCAGTTTTTCACTGGTTCCAGGGTGTTAGAACAGTATTGACAGTCCATCCCACAGAAAATGTCTTTGCTTGTATTGAAAAACAAGTTTAAATCATGCCTTGCAGAGGCTAGTTAAAACCCCTTCAGAGATCTTTAGTCATGTCATGGTAATTGTTTTCTTTTGCACTGTAATACATGAAATGCAGCTGAGCTATTTGCTTTCCACAGACTCATTTGTCTAATTTTGCCATTTTTTTTTCAGGTAGCTGAAATGTGTGACACCACCATGATTGTTTATTTGCTCATGTTATTTGCACATTGATTCAGCAATAAACTGAACCAGTAGATTGGAGAAGTTACTGGAACAAAGGAGCAATCTCCCCATGAAAAGGTGAATGAAGACAAGGTACTGTGATACAGATGTAGTCCACTGAAAATCCCTTAATTTCAAAACAAGCCAGAATTCTGGCAAGAAAGAAGGAAAGAATTTGGGAAGCACATGACCTTGGTGCTATAAAATCACACATGAGAGCCTAACAGCAACTGAAAAAGAGGTTTCTGTCAGGGAGAAGCCTGCAGGAAAACAAAGCTCCCAAACAACCTTTTCCATGAGGAAATACGAAATCTAAATATTCTGATGCTAGAATCCAGGCAAGAAATGTGGGAGCAGCTGAAGTGGATCAAAAATTTAAAACCCAGATATCAGCCTTAAGATTGACAGCTATTGAGACAAGAGAATGTGGAAGGTTAAAAAAGGCTGGGACAAAAGCCAGTCAGCAGAACATGCAGAATGACAGGCTGGAGGCACCACTTGGGGGTTCAAACACATGATCTCACTGCTGGGACTCTGAGGTGTAGGGACTTCACTGGGGTGGAGCACTGTGAAAGCCTGAAGTGGCTGTCAGATGTGGATATCAGCTGCATTTGGTACAACACCATATGGGAAAGGGGAAACTGAGGCAGGGGGTGCCACTGGGGGCTTTGGGAAAATGATCTTCCCAGTGGGAGCACTTTTGGAATACACATGTGGAACGTTTCAATCTGTTCTGGCTGTGTCTTACAAGGAAAGAAGTTATGTTTGGTTTCAGACATATACGCTAGATTTTAAATTAGCTCTGTTCTCCCAATGAGGAAGAAATTTTATTCTTTGTTTAGTGAACACGTTTCAGTTCTTTTTTTGTCACATCTGTAGCATATAGTTACTTCAGCAGACCCAGTGAAGACTCCTCAGCTCATGATAGACCTTTCTCCACAACAGAGGGTTTTGCCAGATGCTCATTTCACCATGCAAAGGTCTGACCTCCCTTCAAGGACCTGTCCTTAGTGATCCAGCAAGTGCTCAGGTGGTGGCTGAGGATTTAACTACAATTAGGGTAAAGTCCCATGGGGATGTTCTAAATAGTGGTTCAATATTTGCCTTAATCCAAATAATGCACCAGGTATTAGATCCACAGTGACAGAGAGGAAACTGTGGGAGTTCTTGGAGTTGCATAGGACCAGATACATGGATTTTCACAAAACACAAGAGGAGCAACCCTCATGTACATCACTACTGACTCAGGCACTGCAGGTTAAATGACTGCTGAAAGCTGATTAAAGAGATCCTCAACAATCACTTGGAAAAAAAACCACAATTAAGCTATAACTTAAAAAAAAATCTTTACTATAGAGGGCAAGAAGTATTTTTTTCAAATATTTTATCAAGTTTTAGGAAGAAGTAGGAGGAAATGCAGTGACAGATCTTTGGTGGGTGCTATCATATGAAATTACCAGTCTGTATCACCTTTTAAGCCAAATAAAGCCATCAGAAGTTTGCATATCTTTAAACTTCATCTTTAAAAAACAGAACAGTGTTAGTCAGACTTAAAAAAAAAAAAATAAATAAAAACAAACACAAGAAGATTCCTCTGTCTGCTTTGGCCAAGAAAGTTTGCATTGCTGCACACCCTATATTAGATACATATGCATCCTCACATTTACCCAATTAATAATTTCCTATTTTAACAAAAAAAAAAAAAAAAAAGACCCATAGGGTATTATTAATTAGGTTGAATCACAGGTATACATCCTCTCAGTTTAAGTATGTAAGGATATATTTCCAAACACACAACTGAGATTCTTTTCTTATTGCTCTAATTTTGTGTGTTTTTTTCTTAAATCAAACACAACCTAGATAACATGTTTGCCCCATGTTCTTCTAAATGGCACTGGGGTATTCTGACTTATTGCTCTGGCTTGTCTACTGAAACACTTTTCTTAAATCAAAGTAACCTCTCCAGCTCCAAATTAATATTAAATTTATTACAATATTTCTCCAGTTCTTGTAAACAGAAGAACAAGTTACCTCAGGACTATTATCCTTTGATGCAGAATTCAAACAAGTATCATTGAGTTGTTCACTCCATCTTCTGCTTTCCACATATGATGACAGATGATACAGGAATGAAAGCTCTGCCAATTCACTGTTGAATTTCACTAAATCTACTCTTTGCTCAAGCCAATCCTGTTGCTCAAGTCTACAAAGCACTAAAGAAAGTGTACATTGCTTATATAGTGATTTTGGATTCAAAAGATTGTAAAATTTAACAAGCCAAGGGTTTCATCAAAGTACAGCATGTATCCTAAAGGATAAAAGTCCTGACATCATGGCTGATTTACTATAGTTAAGGAATATCACACCAGCTGTGAATGCCATTCACAGCATTTCTTTATGAGGTGCCAGCAATACACAGCCCATCTTTTCAGCAGTGCTGTACTAAGCACATTTAAGACTGGTATAAATCCCAGATTAAGAGAATCAGAATAGTCATTGTTCATTTGTTCATTCAGGGAGGGGTGGATAAGAACAGCACTATTTCCTCACTCCTTTTCTATTCCTCACTCCTCAGCACTGCCTGTCTCAAACCAGACACTACTTTAAATTTTATATTTAAACTATTTGAAATAATATGTATCAGTCTAATGGATCAGAAATAACAACTGTATTTAGCTCACTGTGTCTTTTCCCATCTGAAGACTTCAAAACACTGAAGTTAATTATCATTGTCATTTTTAGGGAGGAAAGACAATTCAGCTTGCCCAGAGCCACAGGGGTGTTGGGGTCATGGTGGTGGCCCAAACAGCTGGACTTCTAGAAATTGAAAAATCACACATTTCAAAATAGCAGAATGACACAAAACACATTCTGAGGCAGTTCCAAAGTGAAGTTCCTCTAATCTTTACCCCCTTGCTTTCTCTCCATACACATCTTTCTCTGGCAAAGTGGAAAGATTGAGGGCATTTTTTAGTTGCAATTAATTTTTCAAGTAATCAGTAGTACAATTATGTCAATCACATGCCAGTAAAATCTTTATACTACAATTTCAAGTCCCACACAATTCCACACTGAAGTTAAAGGCCTTATTGCTGTAACTTGCACACCAAAATCTGAATGTGGCATTCACAAGCATTGAAATCCACGCATATCCCAGTTAGATAAACACTCTCTGTACCTGAATTTATGCACCATGTTGATACAGTCTCTTGTATAGACACACTGAAGCCTCTGTCAGAGTGCTCCTACTGCCACAAGACATTCCTAGGGCTGATTCCATTTCCCAACACACAGATCAATGTGCTTCTAAAAGAGTTATTCAGCAAACTTGACTGGATTTTTTACTAAGGTGAGCCTGAAGGATTTGTGACATTACTTTTTCTGCTTGCTTGATCCTCCCAGAGAGCTGTCAGGGAAAATTTAGAGATTCTGGTCATTCTTAAAAGACTTTCAATTTCACTTTTCACCCCTTCCACCTGCTAGGTAGGAAGGGATATCATGGAAACACAAATTTGTTTTTATTGTGGAAAGCCATTACAAGAAAAAAAGTGTTATTCTATGCTATAGAGCACAGTAGACACACAAAAGCCATAGAGCTTTTTGCAGGCTAGAATCACCAAAAATCTAACTACCTTCCAAACAAAAATAAAATTAATTTTTCTCTCTGAACCCGAATTGTGCCTTGGGATCCATTTGTTAAAATCCTATAGGATTTGCACGTGCATATCTGAGTGGAGACTCGGTGACAAATGCTTCCCCTTCCCAACACACTGAGTTATCTATTACCTCTAAGTTCTGTGTTTTTCCTTTCCTTTTTTGTCACACCTGAATCTTGGGGGACACTCTAAACAGAAGTGCAGCACGCTCTATTTGTTGACAATTTCATTTCTGAAAGAAGATTCAATAGTGCTGTCCCTGTGCAGTTCATTGGCAAGTGCAAATGGGGTCTTGCTGTCAGTGCTGTACCTCAGACATTTCTACCCTCATTGTGCCTAAAAATAAAAGTTGAAAAAACGCAGACAAATAAAAGAGCAGGGGAATACAAGCTACCCCTACCAAGTTCATGAAAATACAGTGATCTACCACAACACAAGAAAAAAATATCAAAAGGCAAAATATTGCACAATATGACCATTTCCTCTTACACACAAGTATTATAAACCTCAGGGTCCAGCTCTTCTCCTCCCACTCCATCTGACTCCACACATCTCCTCAAGAATTATTAAAACAAATAATAATTATTTAAATCAGTATTAATTCAGCAAGTACATTATTTTTTTCCACCCAGCCAGAGCCCAAAGAACTCTGTGTCTTCAGGACTTCCAAAAAAAAAAAAGGAAAAACTATCAAAGGAGAGACCAGGGTCCTTTATTGTTTTCCCTCTCATTCATTCATTATCAGCTACCTGCTTATGGATTCTCACTGACCACAAACAGACACATACTTTTAAGTTACTGGGGTCAATCAAAGTGAATCTCATCCAAGCCTTAAAATTCGAGTTTGGGTTAAGACCGTTCAGTTGGGAGGTGATACTCTAATGTTTCCTTCACAACATCAACATTCAATTCATGTTTTTAAGATGGTAATCTAAAAAAAAAATTGAAAATTTCATAGCTTAGGTCATATGAATTTTAGCAATTCTGAAAAACTCAGTAATAACATTGTTGTCCTTGCTACCAAAACTCTGCTTTACAGTCCCAGAGGCCAGTTTCTGGGAAATGAACAATTATTTTTTTATTTGTTTTCCAAAAGAAAATAACAGTATCCAAGCAGTGAGTTGCTTTTCAATAAACTAAATTTTAGATTTATTAGGCAATGGCTGCCAAGTGCATGCACCATACTTCTTGATTATTATTCATACTGACTATCATTAATGCTAAGGGGCTTCCTGCCATGGGTTCAAGCCAGGTACATATGGGAATCAAGGGCTTTTTACTTCACGGACTCTTCCTCTGGGTATTTAATAAGGATTCCATGAAATCCCTGCTAGAGATGACCATCCTTAAGAACCCAGCAGTGTCCTACAAAGCTGTCTTGCCCTGAAAAAAAAGGTCCTCCTTTAATACCTTGAATAGAGGATGGCTGAAAACCTAACAGCATGACTAATAATTTTAAAGAAGCTCAACCCATCTAACCAAATACTCCTGCACAAAAGAAAACCCCTGTGTAAAGTCAAAAAGAAAAATAGCAAACAAATTAAAAAAAAAAAAACAAACAACCACCACCAAACAAACAAAACCCCCAAACCAATACAAAAAAATAATGCCACGCAAAGGAGTTTTTCCTGTAATATTTGCCCCACGTTCAATAGACTTGAACTTATCTAAACTTTTATATCCTAATGTCCTACTTACAACCCCAAATCAGAGAGACTGAACATGCCTACACCAACAAAGGGGGCTGTTTCTGAGGCTGCATTTACCAGGCTCCTTTATCTGAATGTTTAATACTCTTGCCTTGAGTTGTCTTTCCCCCTGATACCCTTTCCTTTAAAAAAGAGAGATGCAATCCTTTTAGCAAGATTTTAGCTGCAGCAAACCTTCCATGACCAGATCACAACCACCACCACAGCCTGAGCTTTTAATTGAAACAGATTACCATAGGTTTTTCTGCATTCTTTTTTCTTCAAACACATATCAAATCCTCCAAATCCAAGCTTTCTATGTTCAGACCATTTAAAACTGTTACAGCTTTGAATCACCATAGTGTCATTAGTGGTCTGGCTGCCACTCACATATTGTTGTGCCATCCTGTATGAATGGTGTAAGAGTTCTAGTTAGCTTTCTGAAAGCACAATTTTTTGTTTGAAGCAAGTTTCTCAGACAATTGTGTTCAGTTGCAGTGTAAAAATAAATACAAGGAAATGCTGGAAATAAATTGCTGCAGCAATACCAACAGTGAACGTGACCTTTTGAAAAGAAGAAAAGAAATCTGGATATGGTAGTTACTGTCAGCATTATCCTTCCTCTAGGAGAGGAATTCAAAAGCAGACATTTGCACAGTTACATCATGTATAGCAAAACCTACCAGTCCATGAAATCAGAAGCTGTAAGAAAAGAACGTTTTTTTCCGGTAGCAAAATAGCAGAGAATAGAGCTTGGTTCTTGCAGCTCCCAGAGAGCCACAAAGCCTTGAAGCACTGAATCATGAATCTGTTTAATAAGCAGGTCTAATTTTGCAAGAACTACAAACAAGACAAAACCTTTTTGAATGGGTTTGGAACCGCTTGGGGCTGCCTGTGGTTGCTGCAAGCAACTTGCTTGAAACAGCCTTGTGCCTGCCTCTGTTTCCTAAGTTCTGCACATCAGGAAAACCAACCTTAAGTAGGAATTAAATAAATGAAAAAGTCTACGACATGTAGAAAAGGTAAAACCTACCTTTTAATTTTGCCTATTTAATTTTTTTTATACAACACTTACTCTCACAGCAGGAGAAATGGTAGAACCAAGGCATTTAAATCTCTCCTCCTACCCAGTCCAAACTAACCACCCCCAGCACTTTTTTGCTTTTTTATCAAATGAATAGCAAGCAAAACGTATTGTCAGATCCAGTCTTTGGAGGTTACAATTTCAAGCAGAACTAGAGGCCTTGTGCCTTTAAAAGATTTATTTGTCAATACTTAATTCCACCTGATTCAGTTTTTGAAGTGGGAAGAAAAAAGTAAGTTTTTTTTGAAGTTAAAATTACTGTCAATATTTTCATATGGTCTTAAACAAAAAAATCTGGTTATATTTAGATATGGAACAATACTTTAGCTCAAGAATATTTGCCCAGTGACAGGGGAAGGACTACAAAAAACATTTGGAAAACGACATGTTTTCAAATTAGAGGTTAGAGGGAATTTGAGCTTTTTCAGTTTTCTTATCCCCATGGAAATGAATTTTAACTAGACTTCAAAAAAAAGGGGGGGGGAGAGAAAAGAAGATAAAGCACATATTAAAAAGTAGCTTCATTGTATTCATTAATAACACCCAGCTGTTGTGTTATTGTGTGCATACAAACATACACAGACTAATTTAATAGAATTGTAAATGAACCACCAGTCTTTGCAGGCTGTGTTGTTTCTAAATTTCACAAGAGCAAGGCTGGAATAGTAAAACAAGTTCCAGTTGAAATGTTTTCTTTCTGCACCCTAATTGAGATAGTGAATAGAATTAAATGAAAAATACATAAGATGATCTATTGTAGCAGCTATGAGCTCTATTTGCAGTACTCTGTCTTCTTTAGATGTGAATTCAAACTCTGTGGTAGAGAAGATGTTCAGCATCTAAATTTCTTTCAAGTCTGAAGAAATACTTCTAATAATCAGTACCTGTCAAAAATAGACTTTAAACAAAGATTACTCTCTTTTTACTGGTGTCACTAGTAAACAATCCAAAGTGTGAAAAGTACACCTTGTCACAAGTCCTTCCCTTGAGAGTTGACTACGTTTTCATGCAGTACACCTGAAAGAAATACTGGATTAAATACCTATTTCCCTGATAAAAGTCACCTGCAAGACTGCTTGTTGGTACTTTAAAAGCTGCAAAAACCCATTAATCATCCACATTTGTCTTTTGCTTTTATTACCTAAAACAACGTTTTAATCCAGGTACTTGCCAACAGCTTTGCAACAGACAAAGCTGAGACATTTTGGACACATTATTTTAGAAAAAGTGAAAGAAATATTTTTTTAGCTGTAGAGATGCATATTCTTTTTAAAACAGCACATGTTAAAAATTATTGTGCAACAAGAGGAAGAATATATTTTCCTCTTCTTGTAAATAGTAAACACCAAAGAGGCATATAAATCTATTATTACTCATTAAAAACTCACTGTATTTTACCAATGATGCTTTGGACTTTTTATGGAGTCCTGAGATCTGCATGAGACTCATGTGAATAAACCTCAACTCACAAAAATATTTGGAAGTATGGGAGAACACTCCCAAGGATTAAGAATGTTTATCAACTTTTGATGACACATCAGGACTCAGAAGACTTAGTTTTGATCCATTAAGCCTCACTTAGTTTACAGAACTATTTACAGGAATACAGTTTGCATACTGAAAGTTCTCTGTAAATACATTCGATAAATACTCATTAAAATTATTTAGTATTTCTAAAAACCAATGTATAATGTAAAATCAAATGCCTGTTCAGGGACGAGACAAACCTAGAGACCTTAAAACTAGAAAGAATATTTAATTTGCTCAATGTTATACAGAAACATGCATGGATGAAATACTGAAACACAGCAAGACTAGACAACATCTTTTCCCCATTCCATGTAAAAAAAATATTGCATATTTGGTGCATTTTTGAGTTTCCTGCACTCATCACTGTTTAAAAGTCTGTAGTTTTGCTAAGAATGTTTTGTATTACTTTGACCCAGAAAAAATATCTGTCCTCTGGTGGAAATTCTAGATGCATTGAGTCCTTTGTGTGTTTCCCATCCTTTTAGAACTATAGCTTAAAGCATTAGCTTGTACATACGTAACTGTAACAAAAATTATCTATCAACCCACACAAACACTTTGAAAAATACACGTTAGAAGACCATTGTCAGCAGCTTGCCAGAATGGTTTGTGTTACCTTAAAAGATAATCTTAAAACCAGCTGGTAATCAAGGTGATATTTTCTATAGGTTTCCACCTTGAACAGCTCCTTCTCCAGGCAGAGTCTGAACAAAGTTCTGCGCCAAAGACCAGATTTTCTTCAGTTCTCCCTCATATCCCAAGGCACAGTCCCAGACCACCCCCCCCCACCCCGGAGTCTTTCAGGTTTGAAGATTCTGACTTACGTGCAGAAACAAATTTAAATCTGACATTTACAGAAGTTGCTGAACACACACCTTGGTGCTTTTAATCTTCTCCCCACAGATGCTGTCCCCACCACAGCAGCTGCTGCTAGTGTAAGGTAATGCCTGGCACTTTTGGAAGAAGGAACAAGAATCTCAGGAACAATGACAAGAAAAATAAACAGGGGAATGACTTCTAATGTGATAACATTTGCAAAACAGAATTCTGGTTGATCTGAAGGCAAAATAGAAACAAGACCTTTAAGATGAACTTTGCATTTTTCAGCATATGGCATTACATGTGCAGAAAACTCTAAGCCTATTATGCTGACACAAATACAATTTAATGAGAAGTGAGATGGTTTTGCTATTAGGCTAATTATTAAGTTTTTTACAAACCAATGATGCTAAGGAATCAGGATATTTTGTTCCTTCTCAGTTTAGTGGGACATTGACATTTGGATCCCCTAGGCAGCTCCAAAAGTCTCTGTCTTAATGCTCATGTCTATGATGATTCAGAAATGCATTTCAACCTCTGAACTTGCTTAGCAATATAGGCATGATACTAAATGAGCATGAAAATAGTTTAAAAAAAAGCCTATATTTCTAAACATTCTCTTTAGAGAGACTTTTACTGAGACACAAGAAAGAATAGAAAAGAACCTGAGAAACAGACATTGGCACAATCTAACCTGAAAGTTTTTTACAGCACAGTGGCAGATTGGGCAGATAAAGGAAGACAGTGTGAATATCATTTACCTGGATTTTAGCAGTATCTTTATCCCAGTACCACACAGAAATCTCAGGGAACCTGGCAAAAGTAGAGTGTGCTACAATCAGGGATAGATGGTGAAGGAAAGCAACACCAATTACTACAAATGATGTCACAGAAGAAGATTGAAAGGTGTCCTATGAAACTACCTAGGCCAGTATTATTCAATATGCCAACCCAGGATCTGGGGGCAAAATCATCTCAGCAGCATTTTCAAAGCAGCAGTAATACATAAATATCAAGAAGAGCATGGAGTAATTTTCCTAATGTTTTTACCCATAATTTTGTGAAATGGTTGTATAATAAAGAGGGGAGAAAAAAAATGATGGGATCAGTTCAGAATAAAGAGAAGCATTTAGAGATTACCACCACATGTCACTTTCTTTAGCCATATAACTTCTGGTATACTCCTAAATAAAGGAAATAATGTCTTTGATGCTTGATTGTTCATGATGAGCAAATATCAGGTGAAGATGCAGTAGAGATGTACCTATGGGAAGAACATTTCTATTCCTATTTACTAACTTAATGCCAGCAATTTAAAGATTATCACTTCTGGCCCTCACCCCAGAGAAGAAAAATTTGCCAAGAATTCTTTGCCACTTTGCTGCTGTTTGCAAGGAGTGTGAGCATCTCTTACCCTGCCCTACATTTTCACTGCTGCATTCAGATTTCTTGTCAATGTAGAGACATTTCAGTGGCACTTCTCTTTGCAGCAGGAATAGTCATTGATCTTTTGCAAGGAACAGAAAGCTGATGTAAGTGGAGCTGGCTGGAACAGAGGTGATGAGCTAGGAGAGCACAGTTCAGCTCTGGCAGCCAGGGCTCTGCACTGGAGAGCCCCACGAACTCCCCATTCACCATCAGTATCACCACCCTGCAATGCAGCAATCACAGTGCCCCAGGGCAGGATAAAAGGGACCATCCTCTCCTGCCCCCACTGCCAGGGATGGCCTGGAGGCAGTGGAAAGACATCTGAGAGGAAGTTTCTGAGATGCTGGTGGAGCTACTTAGCAGGGGCTGAGGAATGAAGAACAGAGGCTGGAGGTGAACAGAACCATCAACCACCAAAGGTGCCCAGGGCGGTCAGTCTTTGGCAGCAGGATGACAGTGACAAGACCAAGGGAATTCTTTCTTGAGGAGCATTGCTCTCCCGTGGAGCCAGGGCAGCAGCCACAAGAAATAGGGTGCACAGATGTTATAGGGGGTCTCAGCACTTTGGAGCAACCAATGCTGTCCTGCCAGGCATGGGAAGGATTCTTGACTCTCCAGATGGATCAGACCAGGGACATTTCACTACTCTTAGATGCCTGAGATGGCTCCATCTCAGGAGGGAGAATAGGACTTGGACATCTCACTGTAGGACAGCAATGCTGGAGAAGACCAAGTTCAAGAACATTTAAAGAATTTAAAGGTGTACAAGTCCATGGGTCTTGACGAGATAAGATACATCCACAAATCCTGAGGAAGTGGCTAAGCCACTATCCATCACATTTGGGAAGTCATGGCACACCAGTGAAGCTCCCACTGGCTGGAAAAGGGCTGATCAGAGGGCTGAACCCTCTCCCATGAAAACAGGCTGAGAGAGCTGGGGTCATTCAGCCTGGAGAAGAAAAGGCCCAAGAAAACAGTGCCTAAAGGGGGCTGCAAGAAAGATGGAGGTTTTACCAGGACATTTTGGGAAGGAAGGGTTAAAACTGAGAAGGAGAAAATAGCTTCACTCACATTTACCTTTCAGCTGGTAATGCTAAAATTGTTGGTATGGGAAAACTCCACTCATTATGCCTAGTACTGTTCATCCTTCTGTTTTGAGAGGTGGAATTGACACATTCTGGAGGACAAGGTCAAAGGCAAAGCCTCATAAACTGTGTGTGCACAAAGGTTTTGGATATTTTGGGGCAGGCAGCAGCCCATGGATGAACTGAGCCTGAGGGAGCCCAAGCCCCCATCCTGTCACGATCCGCTAACA
>VZRZ01003594.1:0-45706 GCA_013398175.1 Climacteris rufus
GGCCTGTCACTAGTGGTGTTCCTGAGGGGTCTGTGCTCGGACCAGTTCTGTTTAATATTTTTACTGATGACATGGATGAGGGAATTGAGTCTTTCATCAGTAAATTTGCAGATGACACTAAGCTGGGAGCACGTATTGATCTGTTGGAAGGTAGGAGGGCTCTGCAAAGGGACTTGGATAGGCTGGATGCATGGGCAGAGTCCAATAAGATGACATTCAATAAGTCCAAGTGCCAAGTCCTGCATTTTGGCCACAAAAACCCCCTGCAACGCAATAAGCTGGGGACAGAGTGGCTGGACAGTGCCCAGGCAGAAAGGGACCTGCGGGTATTGGTAGACAATCGACTCAATATGAGCCAGCAGTGTTCCTTGGTAGGCAAAAAGGCCAACGGCATCCTGGCCTGTATCAGGAATAGAGTGGACAGCAGGACGAGGGATGTCATTCTTCCCTTGTACTCAGCACTGGTGAGGCCACACCTGGAGTACTGTGTCCAGTTCTGGGCCCCTCAGTACAGGAAGGACATTGAGACACTTGAGCGTGTCCAGAGGAGGGCAACAAGGCTGGTGAGGGGCTTGGAACACAAGCCCTGTGAGGAATGACTGAGGGAACTGGGGTTGTTTAGCCTGGAGAAAAGGAGTCTCAGGTGACCTTATCACTCTCTACAACTTCCTGAAAGGTAGTTGTAGTCAGTGGAGGTTGGTCTCTTTTTCCAGGCAACAACTAACAGAACAAGAAGACACAGTCTTAAGCTGCACCAAGGTAAATATAGGTTGGATATTAAGAAAAAATTTTTTACAGAAAGAGTGATAAAATATTGAAATGGCCTGCCTGGGGAGGTGATGGAATCACCATCCCTGGATATGGTTAAGAAGAGACTGGATGTGGCGCTTGGTGCTATGGTTCAGTTTAGTTTTTCTGAGATGTTAGGGTAAGGGTTGGACTCGATGATCTTGAAGGTCTCTTCCAACCTGGAGATTCTGTGATTCTGTAATCATGTACATTCCCAGACAAACAGCACTTATTCATTTATAGCACAAATTGCAATGTGTCCAGGTCTCCCTTCTCCATATTGGCTAAATTTCATAGATAGTGTTGCAGTACGGTAAAGAAACATTCAATTTTTCATTTATGGGAAATTAAAAATCTCTTATTGTATAAAATGAATCCTAAAATCAAAGGAAACGCCTAGGAAATTCAACATTTTAATTGGTGGTAAAATCAAGTCACAAGTTTTACCACCCACAAAATCCTGAAAAAGAGTCTTTCTCTTTGAGATCTTTGGCCTCTGGGTTTGTGCCAGCATGCAATTAAAATTCTCATTTACTTCTAGCACTTAATTTAAAAATAAAGGTATGAATTCTAGCATTTGATAATTTTCTTCAGATTACTCATAAATCTTTATATTATTAATTCTTAATCAGCTTCAGAAGTTGGAACATTTTCTGCACAATTGTCTCTCTTACTTCAATAAAAAAGAATCAATACACGTTTCCATTCTCTTTCTCCTAGTTGCTGCTTCAATTAGTCTGCCAGTCATCTGTTTTTATTAAGCTTTGCTTTATTTCTGAGATTGAATTCACAAGCTCAGCAAATGATGAGGCTGTCTCTCATTTCAGTTCCTTAATTTCCCTCCTAAATTATCTGGCAGACTGCTAGGGTGCTGAAGTGGTCCACTATCTCTTTTTCCTGGCTGTTATTTGGTTGTTCATTCTTCCATTTCTTTGAATTAAAAAGTTCTCTCACCAATCATGTTGGTGCATTGTTTATACTGATGCCTCAGTTTTTCTCTAATGATTGCCACCTTCCAATAAAAAGTAGGTCCTGATTATAAAGACTTATACACAGGTCAGACACTTACATGTCTTTGATCCTTGAAGTTTTATTGGATACATTCAGTGCTGCATCAAGTCACATAAACATGGTCTGTCTGCAGAAAGGAATGCAGTTCTCTGTCCACCTGATCTCCGTTAACATCACAGCAATTGAAGGTCTCATTTTTTTGTGACATGCAACCGTGTTACCCCAAAGGTATATTTGAATTCTGATACCTGAAATGACAGTGCTACTGTTTAGTGTAATATCACAAGTGCACAGCCTCAAGGTGTAGAGGACATATAGGAAATATCACAAGTTCAAACACAAAGCTCAGTGTTGGATCTCCTACCCTGTCCCTCAGACATCAGCAGAGAATCGTTTCAAAGGCCAATGGAGAGTTTGTGTGCTCCTCCCATACTGTCAAAGAGCTTTTCACTTCTGCTTATGTCTAAGCAATATTTGTTCTCTTCTGGGGGAGGAAGGTAGGAGACCACCATAAATATTACCCGCTCATCCATTCACCTAAGCAAAAAACCTGCTTGAAAAGCTGAATTTGCAGCCATCTGTGCCTATCATCTGCTCCAGTTACAAACAAATGGGAGGAAGGATCCTTAGAATTTTCTAAACATTAACATGTAGACTATAAGTCAGTGTAAAGACAGAATAACAAAATACACAAGTCTTCTAAGCCAAGCTGTTTAACAAGAGAGAAAGAGGAGAAAGTCATCAGTTCTTACTTTAAAAAGTCACAGAATAATTTTCCAGATATACTTTTTCTATTATCGTAATGGTTGCTTGCCATTTCTTTCTCTCACTGTCGTCTTCAGGATTAAGAAATTATGGGGCCAAATTGCTTTAGTCAGAAGTCTTGCCTCATATCTAATATTTTGTGTAGCTGCAATCACCTCTTTTAAAGATGTTTCCTAATCTGTGTCCATTTTCTATGTAAAGGGATTTTCCTGATACGTGCTCATTTTGCATGCAGAGGGTTTGCAGATGTGACTACAGCAAAAAAAAAAAAAAAACGGTCACTTGGAACAATATTTCAGAGGTGGCTGAATGTCTGCTGGGCCTAGGTTTCCCAACCTAAATGGGAAATCCAAAATGTTTTGGGGCTATTTTTTTCTAAAGCAGTGCAGGAAAATATAGCTAACTCACTTTTTTTTTTTTTCTTAATATGGTATATGAAAAAAAATCACCATAAAAGAAAGGTAGGAAGAGGAGAGGAGTTTCCCCAGAGTGTAGGTCAGATGTACTCCAACCTACAGAAAAGGCAGACAGACCTGTGTCTCTGAACACAAGCAGGATCTCCCCATGCACTCACCCTTCACAACAGCACCAAGAGATATAACCTATAATGTAAGTAAAACATTTGTAGCATAAAGGTCTCATTTTCCAGTTAAGATCACCTACTTTACTTGCTCCAGCTTCAAATCTGGCTGCAGTTTATGTTCTGCTTTTAAAGTGATACAAACAAGAGTGTTGAATGCCTTCATTTTCCCTTGCCCACAGTGGGGTACCTGGTATTCTTCCATCATATCAGAGTCGAGGCTTTTCCTTTCTTCCAGTTCTTCTCATCATGCTATGATCAGGCTCTTGCCTGCCTCTTCAAGTGCTCATACAATTGCAACATCAGGGAATGAAAACTAAATTTCTGACTAATAGGTACTGCAATTTCTGGTAATGTGCAATTATCTCATGGCAGGAAGCCTTATTTACTTATTATACTAACAGGTATAAAGTTACAGGAAAGCAAAACCCTGACAAGGAGAAAGCCTGAAAAGCTGCCTTCTGTAAAAAAAGGATTTGGAGAGCAGAAGAAAGAGTTATTTAGCCTCAGAATTATTTAGCCTCTGGAGTTATGTAGCCTTAGCTATCTCAAGAGACTAGGAGAGAATATTCTCATATTCAAGGAGAATGTTCTTGTTCTTTCATCATGGGCCTATTTAGTCATCCAGGATAAATTCTGATTTTCCTCATAGTCCTTAATTTCTGGTCATCTGTAATTCCTGTGTCCTTGAAGTCATTCCAGACACTATTGTCTTGTACCTCCCACCATGAGAACCCTCCCTGGTAAACCTGGCATTCTTATATTAGCTAACGGTAGACCCCAATCTCTGATCAGGAGAAATCTCATCTAGAAAGTGTATTTGGAGATCCCTAAGGCAAGCTGCTTGGAGTTCACTCAGAAATACTGTCCAAAGAAGAGGAGGTTTATGTTATTTAGCATTAGCCTAATTTTTAAAACACCAAACAAATGGGAGATAAAATCCTATAGCAACACTTCCCAGGTGAGAAGGATACTGAAGAAGGAGGGTTTGAAACACAATCATTGCAGGGACAGGAATACAAAATTCACAGAACTAGATAATGAATAATTTAAACAGAATATAAATCCAATCTAGGATTTACAAGTTGAAGACGACAGCCCAGGTGTCCTGGCTTTCTTCCCAAATACTTCTTGATTTTATCCAGTGGATAAGCAATTTAAAATGCATAAACTTCCCTAAGAAAGCAGATGAAAAGGTACTAAACATAGAATTACCCTCATAACTTCTACAGCATTAGATAATGAAGGAAGTAGTAAAATTAATAGCTGTAAATGTGCATCCATTCTTAATTCAAAATACTTTCTCCTTCTAAGAAGGGACAAACAACAGCCAGAGTATTTATTTTGCTGAGAAAAATGTTTTAATAAAATAAACTAACTGCTGAAGACAAAAGATAGATACTACTGAGACAAACATTATTTTTCAGAAACTTTCTGTAACCAAATTTAAGAAAAGTCTTCTAAAATATGACAGTAAGAAAATATGAAAACTGAAAATTTTTGAGAAGTTCTTAGGCATGAAGTCCTGAATACTTAATTTTATAATATTTCAAGTGGAATGAATGAATAAAGGAATGCAAATGTCTTTTGAGTGCTCTGGGTTTATTCCTTTATCTTCAACTTGATAAATAAATTAATAAACATTTGATGCATAAGTTACTCTTTATTGGGTCAACAAAGAAAATGTATATGTCTGCAAAGAGCAGTGCAAACCATTACTACAATGACAGAAAACATTATATTAAAGGGGTTCAATGTGACCAACTTGAAACAGCCCTCTGGGGAACAGAATAGGCTCATGAACATTCATAGTCAAAACATTAGGAAAACATCTTAGACTGCTCGACATGAACTGCAGCAGCAAAGCTGTGCCCCTCCAAGGGATACTGGACCTTGCCCTTATGCCATGTGTTCTTTTCTGTGAACCAAAATTCTACTCACATCTCTGAAGCTTCTCACAAATAAACCTAAAACAAAGACATGTGGCCCACGGATCTCATCAAAGAAAAGAGCTTTGCTTCACACTTGGAAAAACAAAAGAAACATATACCTACTATGTACAAGACAGAAAGCATTTTTGTTACTTCTGCTAGTTGAGTTCTAAATGCACGTTTTAAATTGCTAAGGAATATGCATGTTTTGAATTGCTAAGCAAAACATTTTTAGACTCTAGTCATAGTAAGCTGCTAGTTAGAAGCCAGGATAATTAATTTAGAAGGCATAAAAGTATATCACTAACAGAAAAAGTGAACAACAGGTCACAAGATCTGTAATAAACACACATCCAAATTTTTCAAATCTAAGAAGTGTGCTAGAAAGACATGCACTTCTCACGTTTCATAATACCCAGGTCATACTGAAGATAAATAATGAAACCTAAAACAGGACATTTTTGAAATAATTTACATAGTACTCCCATGATAAGTGAAGATCAAGTAGAATAATTAAGCATCCTTTCTGAACCAAAAGAGATAGGAGCAGCCACAAAGACATGCAGGAATAATGAAGAAGTAAGTCTAGCTGGTTTCATTGGGAAATTACTCAGAGAAAATGTTGCCTTTAGTCACAGAAATGAATGAATAATAATGAGAACTAAAACACAGTAAGTAATCTCTCATTGGCATGAAGGAAGACCCAGATATTACTAAATGTTAAAGGGGGATTTACTTAGTGTAGATTTGTTTAGACAGTCTCACCTCCTCATTGAGGCAGCGACAGTGTCCAAGGAGCAATAGAAAAACAGTGGCTAAGGGAGAGCGTGGAGGGACACAGTTCATTAGCCCTTGGACCTGTTCAGTTCCTCATCTCATATCAAATACATGCAAGGTTTTCTAGAGACTGGAATAGAAAGTTGTTCATGTTTTCTTAAAGTGAACACCTGAGGGTATTTTGGAGGACCTGGGGATAGCTAAGATTCACAAGCCTAGAGAGATTGAGCAGTTAGGACTCCACCTCTGCTGGTAACTTGCTGTGGTAGACCACTTTGGCCAAGATCTTAGAGCAGCCAATGAACTGATTCTTTCCATGCCAAATTCCAGTAGGAAACAATAAAATTCAGGCATTTAAAATATTTGCTAAGATCTTAGTGCTTTTTCTACCACCCACAATCTGTATGTGGAGTTGAAAGCCCTGAATGAGAGAGAAAGGAATGTTTCAAAAAGCAGGCTAAGGCACGTCCCTTATGTGCTAAAAGGATCCTAACGCCTAATGTTTGTATAACATTGGGTTCCTTCACAGGAAGAGGTGCTAAGAAAACAGAAGATGTATTCACACAGACATGAAGTAACTTGCAAATGCATACGGAAGGAAATGAGGCACAACAACGTTGTGTCCATGGAATACCATAAAGCAAATTATTAGAAAAGCAAAGGGCTGGCAACACATAAAGCAGATGTAAGATACCTATTCAGAAAAATGCATGCAATGCATAACAAAAATGTAAACAGGGAAAATAATTATCTATAAAATTTAGATGTTATATTAGATCTTCAAAGGACCACATATTCCCCAGAAATAGCTAGAAAGTCCAGATTTTGTGAGCCAATACAATAAACTTTAAAAAAAAAAAATAAGATCCCCACAGCAGAATTCAATATGACAACATATGTTAAAAAAAAAAAAAGTTTTCCTTAATGTTCTATATTGTGAGGCTTCTACTCTGCCCTACATTCTGGCCTCACAAATAATTACTTAAAGCCCTTCCTCTATGCAAAGGCTGCTCTCACATATCCATCCCTTAAAGAAACTTATTGTCATCATCAGATACTTGTGCTTACCTGTCCAGGACTGATTTATTTCACCATTCAGACTCACCAGGAATGACCTGATCAGTGAAAATAAGGAAGCTAAGGTGACTACAAATCCCACCAAAGTAATCTGGTAAATCTTTCTCTTAGAGGTACAGCAATACATAATTCATCCCAGTGATTCACAATGATCTGGGTACAAAATGCCACTGACTAGTTTACCTTCCTTTTCCAAAGGAGGATCAGAAGTTAGATCTGCCTAACTTTGGGAATCTGTGTTTAAGAGATCGGGGTTTGATCAGCACCTTGGCCACAGCTCTGAGTGCTGCCCTATTTAGACAATGGTCCAGATCAACAAATGTGTTCTCCTGTGTTAACAGGCTGCCATGAAAATCCAAGAGGCATGTTTCTTGTAAAAGGAAAGCGTGCCTGGCAAATCTGCTGGAGTTCTTCCTCCGTCTACAGGGTGTCTTACAGAAGATGAAGCCAAACTTAGAATCAAATGTTCTGATTAACCTGCAAAGCCCTTCACTAAGCCCTGTACACTATGTCTTCTTACACATTCTTTTAAATTCTTTTGGGTTACTTCTGTGTAACTTTATTAATGTCCAGTCTTTCCTCTTATCCTCTAAAGAGAAAGATCTACCATAAGATCAGGAAAATACATAATTGCATGACAGCAACCTGTTCATTACAAAAAAAAAATTCAATAGCTAATATCTGAAGAAGAGGAAGAGTAACAAAATTAAATGCTTCTCTTCTGTTCCAGCTTTAACTGAAGTACTACATCTTCAAATAATGGCTCTTGTCCATGTTACAGATGCCATTACCCCATGCTCCTACGACATAAAATGTCCTGCTCATGTCCTCTAGAGACCCCAAGTTATTTTGCAGAATCTGCTGGTGTTCTGGGACGGTTTCAGAACACCTTTATACATTAACTTGGAAGTTTTCTCATAGCCTAGAGTTTTTGCCTCTGTGTTTTGTTATTTTCTGTTTTGCAGTTTTGACCACAGATATAGAGAGTGTTCATCCGCAAGTTAAAAACCAGCTAAAAAATACCAGGTTGCCCCTTTAAAAACAACTTTAGCTGAAAAACTGAAATAAATTGTGGTGGTCTAAAGAAAGACTGGGGGGGAAGACGGGATACCTAGCCATGGTTTCTATTACTACTTTACTTAAATAATTTATTCCTACCGTTTGACGCTGACAGAAGGACTATCTGCTATTCTTGTTTTCAGATGAAATTTGAAAGAAAAAAAACTTTCAAATTATTTACTGCAGTGAGTTCTCACTAACATAAATGGCAGAAAGTTTGAACCCATACACCCCTTGATACAGTACATTTTCTCATTTTCTAACCATTTAGAGTGGCTACATGGAAAACAGAAAAAGGACAAGGGATCCCAATATCCAGGATACCTTAGCTTGTCAGAGGTCCGTTGCGATAGATAAGTGATTCTCTGGGTGTTTTTGTCACACGTAAATCTGTACAACAGCATAGATACCAATAGACTCAAAGTGTGTTAAACTGTAAAATAATCCAGAAAGAGGAGAAGCATTAAGAACTTTCTATTTGTGGTGCTTTAATTGCTCCTTCGTTTAGTTTATTCAAACATCAAATTATTTTAATTGAAGGTGACAAATATAATATACTCTTCCAAGGATCAATTTAGACTGCCAAATATGTCTCAAATTAACCTCCCTCTACATTACCAGTTTTATTCTACTTAATTTTTCAGTACTTATTTAGAATAACAATATATTTTATACTGGGTAATGCTTATGTATAGCTTTTCTGTTTATTTTAAAACTCTTACAAGAACAAAACTCTTTCTATATCTGTAATTTTTTTATCACATCTTCATACTAATTCCTGCCCATAGGAGAGGTATTTGCAAAAACCAAAGCTAGCATTTTCCCACAAAATATTATAAAGCTGATTATGCCAGTCCTCAATTAAAATATTGAAGACATAGGTGATGTTAAATTAAATCTGGACTTATGGATAGACCTATATAAAACTGTTTTAAACCAGAATAATTGTCACTATCAATTCCAGTTTAGTGTCTAAATGAGAATAGTTCTGACATAGATCTTGAAATTTTTCTATAAGAATAGTCCTAACTCAATATTTTTATCGGCATATATAATGTGATCACGCCTCACTAAGTCAAGAGCTTTGGCCAGGCCTCTAAGTATTACAGCCAATCTGTCATTAGCACTTTATTATCCGTAATGGAAAGATATTACCTCTCTTGCAACCTGGAACTGCTATGTAATATTTTGATCACCACTTGCAAGCAGGGTAGCCAAAATCTTAATGTACAACCCTCTCCTAATAGAAGAGGTAGGTACATATTTGCAAATGGAAGCCTCCAGTCTTAGGGATAAGAATAGCCTTGTTTTCTGAAAGATGCCCAAGAGATTGTGAAATATCTAAATCATAAATTCATGTTTCTCAACATTATCTGTGGACACCATTTAAAAGTGACCCAGGAATCTTTATCTTTCATTACTTCATAAACTTTTGGTTTTTTTAAACAAAATTAGTGTACTTTCAGTGCTAAGAAGTTATCTATGAGGGTAATACATTTTTCCTCTGCGCTACATGTTGGCATTTCCAAAATGACTGCTTAGGGGCCAAGATCTTTCACAGGTAGAGGACATGCATAAAAATTACAAAGGACAAACTGGATAAAAGTTGTTCTATTCCTTTTTAACATTACCTCACTTCTTACCAATGGACCTTTTTTAGTGTGATGGAGGCTACTGAAATTGCTGTTTCAAACAGAAATTACACAAGCTAAAGATAAAACTACTAATGCCTCTTATGATTCTAGCACCCATAGGAAAGGGATGCTCAAATAACCACCTACCATTCATCTTTATTTGTGGTGAATTTGGAATGAACACGAGAAATTCCTTGTCAAAGCTGGCTGTGGATAAGGTACTTCTAAAGAAGCTGTAACAACTGCAAGTTGTGTGATGGCAACCCTGCTCAAACTTTTATCTATAGTGCTGTTGTGACTCATCAGAAGTTTGTTCTTTAGGATTGCGTGTTTCATTTCAGCTTTGTATGTATACCAGTATGTCTTTTCCCTGTGTTTCTTCTATTCTGCCTAGGTGAATAGACAGCAGGATGAACATTTGCAACTTAAATACACCAGCAGGGCATCCTTGCAGCAAACGCTGTCTGCATAGCAGGTTGCATTAGCCAGCAGATCCAGGGAAGTGATTCTTCCCTTCTATTCAGTACATGTGAGACCATTTCTGGACTTCTGTGTTCACTTGTGGGTCCACCAGTATAAGACAGACATCAGGACACTAGAGCAAGTCCAAGGTGGTCAAGGAGCTGAAACACAGGATGGCCAAGGAGAGGTTGAGGAAGCTGGACTTGTTCAGTATCAAGAGGCTTCATGAGGGGATCTCACTGATGTCTACAGTTACTTAATGGGGAAATGTAGAAAAGATAAACTCAGGCTCTTCTGAAAGGTGCACACAAACAGGATGAGGCACAGTCAAGCTGAAACAAGGAAATTCCAACTAGATAGCAGAATATTTCTATTCATCACCACTAACATGGGTGATCAAACACTGGAACTTGCTGCTCAAAAAAATTAAAGAATCTCCATCCCTGAAGATATTCAGAACTTGGCTGGACACAATCTGGAGCAACTTGATTTGGCTGCCCCTGCTTTGCACAGGGATTTGACAAGACAGACCACAAAGTTGCCTTCCAACTTAGACTACTCGACGGGTCTATGAAGTACAGATGGCTTCATTCTACATTTGTGGACCAAAGAAGACTTGGTCACATTGTCACAGTCGTGTAAATAAACTGGCACACATCTCATCATTTAGGCAGAGAGTTACAGGAGCCCAGAATATGGGCAGACATCCCATATATATGGCAGTACCTGTCTGTGCATACATATCTGTATATTCTTTATTAAAGATCATCGCTTTTATTTCAAACATTACATCCTTTGAAAAAGACGTCATAGTTTTCCCAGTCAACTGGATTTGTACTCCTGTGAAGTGCCTCTGTAACTCCCTGTGCTGCTTGGTATGGCAGGCTCTTAGTGACACCTCTGCCCTTCACCCAATATCTGCACGTGCTTCACTTTCCCATTACTCTGTGTTTTAGAACCAGCTTGATCTCTGTTTCAGAAGAATATTGGTTTTTGGCTCAGATGAATGCTACCTAGAACTTCAGCTGCCTGACACCAAGCTAAAGTTCCTCTACAGTCAGCAAAGAGAAAAAGGCCCCTCTGGAGAGTGATTCATCATCACTTTTCTTGGAAACAAGGCTGGTAAATTTCTGAACATATGCAAATCTCAGATATGTACTCTTTAGACACTATTTATGTCTTTAGCTATCTTCATTTGTGAAGCTTTCAGGGAGGCACAGAGCAGAAAAATCCAGAGATTTTTGGAAAAATTTAGAGAATTTCAGTTAGTCTGATCTGCAGAAGAAGGCATTAAGGGCAAGAAAAAATGAGATTTGTAGAGCTGGTTTCCTATATAAAAGGTGGAGTGGAAAAAAAACATATAAACTAAATGATCTCTGAAACAAGTTACAATTTTGTAGTTGTGAGCACCTTACCCAACTGTGCCTTTACAAAAGGTACAGTGTTTATGTAACACTCCAATTACAAAGTCTCCTTCATTATACCCAGGAACCTAATTCAGAAATGAACTCGTCCTCTTTTGCTCCTTTTCCAAACCTTGCACCAGTAGCAGTAGTTTTTACAATTGCGACAAGATTGTTCTGCCAGACTTACAAATGAGGCTGCACAGCAGCATGAAGAACTGTTACCATCATTTCATACAGTAGTGAACCTCTCCTGACTAAAGAAACCCACAGAGCTGTTGAGACAACCACAAGTCCCAAAAGCTGTAAATGAAGGCTTGTATGGCTGCAAGGCACAGCAACCAAGCTGCATCAGAAAAGTCAAACCTCTCCAACTGAAGAATGTCAACAGACAATTTTACATCATATTTGTTCTTTACTATCTCACAAGTCTTCTGTTCTTCCTTCTGGCATCATCTCCAACTATTCAAGTTGTGTCAATTAATTTCACATCAAGACCATGAGAGTGCCAACAGCCTGCAGCTCCTGCTGAGCCCCTGCTGCACAGCAAGGAGCCCAGGGATGCAGGAGGTGCTCCAGCAGCAGTGCTCCGGGCAGCTGGCAGGTGTCAGACCATATAGCAGGCATGCAGGGGCAGACTGGGAAGAGAAACACTCCCATCAGTGTCAGCCGAGTCACCAGGGTGCCCGGGCATAACAAAAGAGACATGTTAGAAACTCTCCTGGCTAGACAACTGTAAAGGAGTTTCTTCACAGGCTGACAGGAACCCAGCCTCCTTTGGAGATAAAGGACAAAAGGACAGTGTATCTCTCATCTTATTCTCCTCCTGTGAGGAAGAGAGAAGATAAACTTATTTCCTCACTTATTTCTCAACGCAGCTGTAAATAAAAGACTACCTTTAGCACTTCTCATCAGACATCATTTGTGTGTCAAAATCCTCTTCTTCAGAGAGCACAAAAGGAAGAAATAGATGCCTTTGATTTACTAAAGATGAACTACCAGTACTGGAAAAGGCAGAATGGGAATGCACGCACACATCCAAAGAGCAGGAAAGGGTGGATACCACCCTCACATTTATATATAAAATTCAGTCCACAGCCTTTCCTGTTTATTAGCCTGTCAACAGTCATGCAGTCACAGTACATCTACACTGATACATTTTGAGAAGTTTACCTGTGTGTTATTTGCTCATGATTGCACCAATTTAGATAGAGAATGCTTCCCTGTCTGTATAAAGCATATTGGCTTTGGAATTAAACTTTTGGGAAAATAGCATATGAAAAGGAACACATGAAAAAAAAGTCTATTTTCTTAGCTAAATGAAAGACGAGATTAACTAGACTTCAAGCACAGAAAGCAAGGGAAGTGTAAACTAGTGAGGATAAAATACCCAGTGTCTGGTACTGCATTACTTCCAAACTACAACCAGCTCATATTTTAACTCTGGATCTCTGGAAGTGCCAGGGGACACCAGCAGCCAGAACTGTGCCATGGCTGCACAGGAGCATGTGGAGGCATTGCTTTCAAATTACTGAATGTAGTCTTCAGCTGACAGCAAACACACCAACCACATATCCCATCCATTCCTCTACAGAAGCCTACAAGCATTCCCCTGCTCTACCTTTTATTGGTTATATGTGGGTGTCTTAAGCAACCCCTGAGAGCTGATGCTGGACTGGTGCTGCAAAGCAGTGCTGTGCTAGAGGTGCTGTCACTATCTCAAATGCAGGAATTCTGCCCATAGCAAGAGGTGTTGGAGGCCCATTGTTCTTCACCAGCTCCTACTTCCCATCATTAGCTAAAATCCAGAATTAACCTACTGGGCAAAGCAGATCTTCGAAAGAATAGGAGATAACTGTGGATAGTGACACATAAACAACACAGACAACAGAAGCAGTCAGTCAGACCTTATTCTTTGCATAAAGAGATACTTAAAACACTATTGTTTCAAATTTGTTGAAAACCACAGAGAAGAAAAGAAAAAGAAAATCTTGGGACAAGATTGCTTTTTATACTGTGTATGTCTCAAAACCAAGGGTGTTCTTTTCTTTCATATAGTTCTCAGAGGCTCTCAGTTATTAACAACCAAGATGAAATAATCTGCAGTAGCCAAGTTAGAAGCAGCTCACTGTGGAAGACAGTTGTTGGACAGCTTTGTTGTCACTGCTGGTTTGCTTTTGTTTTCCATGCAGCACATTATGAAATGCATATTAGTGCCCAGGGTCCCCTGTGTCCCATCCTGTCCTGCTGCTACTAAGAGCCATGTGTTCTCACTATCTGAGACTGTGCAGAAGCAAGGCTTTGCTCATTTGGTGACTGCCAGCCTCCCTGCACTTCCCCATGGAGCAGGGGCAGGGGGGACCAAGGCATGTCAGTGATGGCAGCACCTGCCAGACTAAAAAAGCCTTTCAAAGCAAGCACTTGAGGGGAAACAGTCAAGTGAGAGGAAGGCAGTTTGACTGTGCAACATGTCCCTCAGCAATCTCTCCAGCCGCCCATGCTTGCCGCAGGCAGAGTGACTGGCAGACACAGTGGCAACCTGCCCTCCTGCATCAACATTTCATGCAGTTCAAGCTTCAGCCTAACCCTCACAGAGTTTAGGGACAATTCTGGCAGAGCAGGGCTGACATAGCCCTGAATAGCTTTCCCTTTCAAAGAAACCACCATCAGGCTGCCACTGTGTTTCATGCCAAATGGCACCATGCTGCAAAAAAACAGACCGCAACCCTCCCAAAAGTACAGCAGCCCCTAGAGCCCCAAGCCTTCGCTCACAGTGGTTTATATCTGCTGTTCCCCCAAGCATGCAAAAGGACCAATGTCCTTTGAAATCTGGCAACCAACTATATGGCTCCAGTACAATTCTTGTTTTAATAGATTTTTGAGGTGGCTGGCAGCGCTTGCGGCAGTTTCTGGGCCAGCCAGATCTACCTCCCATGTTACTGCTCACAGTCCAGCACTCAGCTTTACACCTCATCCAGTTGTTCAGCACGCAGGACAATGAGCTGGCATGGCACACAACACAGCAGAGCACCAAAGAGCAACAGGAAAACTCCAACAGGTTTCTCCCCTGGGGGAGCGGGCAAGTAGCCTGAGCCCACTGATGTATACTCTGCTGGTGACAAGGGAGTGCTCTGCCCCCAAAGCTAGATTCTGACATGCAAAGGAGTAATCCTTGGCTCAAGTCAGATAACCAGCTGTAGCAATAGAAAGCCTGCTGGAACAAGTCACCTTCCCTCCTGGAAGTGTCAGGCTCATAAGGCAAAAACCTTGGAGCAAGGGAAACTCAGAGCCATTTCCAAGTTGACTCTGCTAGATGGTCTTCTGTGAAACTCTATGGAAATTTGAAAACTGCTACCTGCCAGTAGCAAATTGGCTCTTCTTGCAGGCACTAAATGTGTCATATAAGGTGGCTCTGGCCCAAAACATGGAAACTTGCTGTGTCAGCACATCTGCATTTGTGTTTTGGCAGGAAAATGTAGGTTCTGAGGGTAATTAGCAATAACAATACTCAGTTTTAGACCATTTGAACTGAACACAGACATTCAACCTACATTAGCAGCATAACTCAAGCTCAATATGGACAAAATCTTTCCCAAACCTCTCCCCTACGATCTCCTTTTTCTGTGGCAGAGTATAATGCATCTTGCCTGTCATAAAAGATTTCACCTCAAGACCATTTTCTATCCAGGTATCCTTCTAGGTCTTCACCTTTAACAATGTCTGAATGTCTCTCTCCAATGCTCAGCTGTGTGTAAATACCATAGGTTTCTGCATAACATATCTAACTTCTGTTTTTTCCACTTCACAAAATGCTTCTCATTTTACACTGCCAAAAATATAACCTCTTCTGCTTTAACCGCTGCCTCTTTTGTCAAAATCCTACAATGTTGAAAGGGAATGGGACAGAATTAACTGAATGAGGGAGCAGGGCCAATTGCACAGGGTTCGCCCAGCCCTTTGCCTCCACTAGGTCTTCCTCCAGTGCAGTGCCAGCTCTGCTGCCCTCCTTGGAGCCCTCCAAGTTCACAGCACAATTCTCGCTCAACACAGCGAGGAGGTTACTGCTCTGTCTGTTCCAACGGCGTATTTCAGGCTGGTCACTGTCTCATATTTTACTCAGGTAGGCTGTCGGCTATCAATTTTATCAAACACATTGTGCACATGAAAGTCAGTGTGACTGGAAATGTAGGGGGAGTAAAAGTTTTGCAACTCTTAGAGAAAAAATTGTCAGAAATGAGAAAAATAGAATATAGACAAATTCAGTTTGCTACTGAATATTGAATTCAACATTTAACAGTGATACAATTGCACAGATACTCTTAAAGGAAGAACCAGAAACAAACTGAACTCTCAGAGCTGTGATCAAAGCCTCCAAATTAAAAGGCTGTACACAGTTGCTAAATAGATTAGAGCATGAATGGTAACTCTCAGGGACATCTCTCTTCAATGCAAAAGCAAATATCCCACACTGAATTGTGAAATAGTTGGATAACTACAGCTGCTTACAAAAATAGGGGAAAATGTGGGGGGAAGAAAAATAAAATGAATGCCATGGCAAATTTCTTTACACAAATACAAATGACATTCCACACTTTTTTTTTTTTAACTCTCTCTTGAAAGCCACACTTCCCTATAACAAATTTCTAGGCTTCTCTCTAATTCATCCAGAAATCTCAAGGAGAATTTGGGCAGAACTTGAAGACCTACAGTTTCTAGGATAAAAAGCTTAATTTAAAATTTTGCCATGCCTTGTAGCAATAATCCAGATGGCACCAAGAATGCAGCTGGTGCAGAAAGTGCAGGGACAATTTTCTGTCCTGTTGATCTTCCAAATTATCTTTTTCTGAAATATTTATCTCAAAACTTTTAAGCTTTCCTGAAGACTATTTAACTTATATTTAAGATAGCCTGATAAAGATGAGCATTTTTTATGCAATCGCTCTTTGATATGCTGTGTCTCACTACTTCTACTCAAGTCACTTCATCACCACAGAAGGTAGCCAGTGAGTGACCTTATAGTTTATAGCTCACAGACAGTTGAAAGCCATTCCTACGTTTTTGCTACTAGTCATTTTAAGTAACTCAAGTAACTCTCCAGCAATCATCATTCCAGCAAAGCTTTCTGTAGGCAGGCAAAAACTGACCTGTTGTGCCAAGTCCTTGGGTTTGTATTCACCTTCTCAGGAATGGTCTCCTGCTTTCTGTTTGCATTTCCCCACGTGTGAACAGCATGCACCTTGTACAGCATTGAGAGCCTTGTATGACATTCTCAGAAAGTGGATTATGAGAGGTGACAACAGGTAGACCATGAATATTTACTGAGAAAATAGCCCACTGCATTTTAGAAAGGTTTTGTTCTTCTATGGGTGTGCATACAGAATTCCAGCATCTTTACCTTCATCATCAATATATCCCATCCTAAGGGGGAATATTTTCAGTATTTCAGTTTAATATACAAATGGGTTCCACAAACCTAAAGATATCCATAAGCTCCTCCCTGTTCACCGGCAACCATCAGCAGTCACATCACTCACCCAGCACAACATGATAGCCACTAAAGGAGAAAACAGTCATAATATATGCAGTCTTATGATGGAACAGGGCTCTGAGAGACAAAAAAAGGCTTGAGGCTCCAGAAATGCACCTTTCATAGCAATGAATAGCTGAACACAGTCCATAGAGTTCCACAGAGTTTCACAGAAGACCACCTAGCAAAGACAGCTTGGAAACAGCTCTATCTTGGTTTCCCTTGCTCCAAGGCCTTACCAGTCTGACACTTCCATGACGGGAAGACAGGTCAATGATGACCTCACCTGAACAAAAAACTCTGAGCAAATTCAGCTGTCCAAATGTATCAGTTAGGGGACCAGACTGGCCCATTACAATTTCTCAAAATGGAAATGGTTACAAAATAAGAGTTATTTTCAGCAACATCTCATCCAAAAGTTTACAATTATTACATATTACTAACTGTAAATGAAATATTAAATGTAGCTCTTTCAGTACGTGGCAGAATACATCAATGCTCGTGGTACAGCTCACTGAACAGATTTTATTACTGCTGGTCCTCAGTCCAGTTAGACCAGTATACCAAAGACCTAAATGTGCCAAAATAGAGCCTTATTTCCACACAAAGCGCTGACTTTTGAACTCCTTTAAAAATGGGATTCTGAAATAAATGTAAAAAACCTAGCTTTGAACCTTTTAAAACACGTTGTCTTGCAAGGCTCAGATTTTGCAGTAAACATCACATATACAACAGCTTTACAATAGAAATTACATAATAATAACTCTCTACCAGTCCAGCATAAACTAAAAAGTGACACATGGACTAAGATCACTTTGAGAACAAAGCAATTTCTGTCATTGCTCCAACTTGACTGAATTGAGTCATAAGTCCCCAAAACCATGGACGCCATTGTAAGTCTTTCTGTGCATCTTTACACTAAACTCCAAACAGCTCTTTTCACAGCTGTTATGACTTTTTTTTCCTACAGGCTGTGGCCAAAAAAAACAGTGTGTTGTTTAAAATGTTCTGGTATAAATTTGAGTCTGAGAATAGATTTGATTGGAGTACACAGGGGATTTTTTAGGATCAGGTAATTAATTCTATGGACAAATATCTCAGAAACAGGCAAGCATTGTTAAGGAATTTTTAAAGACATAATTACCATAACCATTACTCTTCCACTGAATGCAAATCAGAAAAAGAAAACAGATTGCTGCTGCTATCTAATTGCCGGATTTTTATTTTTTTTCTGCTGGCTTCAGTATGTTTTCATCACTCAAAGTATTTGTTAATAGTTTAGGAAATGCAGGGATTCCTTTCCGTCATAAGTAAGGACCGCATGAGCTCTTTGAAAAGAAAAATATATGTTAGCAAATCAGGTCTCAAATATAACAGAAATCTTAGAAACAGTAGAGAATTATTGCATTATTACTCTTTCTTAGTCAGTATAAAAGAAAAAAGCCCAGAACAGATTAATGAGGATGTACTAAGCTATAAACACTAGGAATCAGCCCATGTTTCACTTGGGGAAATTGACCATTTTCTTTTGTTTACAATTCTGCTTTCTCATTTACCTGAAATAATGTTGGTACCAAACCACCAATCCCAGCTCTTAACAGCTGCCAGAAGGTTGTTTATGATCAATTTTTTTGTTTGGTCGGTTTTTTTCTAAGATTCAATGAACTTCTGTATTAGTTAAAAAATAAAAAGCAGTTTATTTCTATGGCTTTCTCTGCTAAGATTTCTTTTTCTCAAATAAAATTGAAAAAAAATGGCTTATAGGTACTCCGTTGGTACTTTATTTTTTAATGCATCATATCACACTGGATTATATGGGGCATCACTCAAATTAAATTTACTCTTGAGAGATGCAATAACTTTCAATCAAACCACAGGTACTCAGCGCCCTTCAGAAGCAGGTCTACAATGTAGGATGAATGAATGAGAGAGAGCAAAATCAGCTGGAGAAGAAAAAATTACTATTGCTGGATGGAAATAGCTACAGTCTTAGAAAAACCATTTTGATTAGCTGAATAACTCACAAGTTATGTGTGATCCCAGCAAAAGACATTTCTGAGAATGCAGTTCTCAGGTGAAATTATGTCTGCTTTCCAGATGCAGATTCAAATGGCCCACATTCAGAAATAACTGAGTAGTGTCTTAATGTTATTATACTAGGCATGAAGAATAACAATTAGGAAATAATCCTTAGCAAAATGTATGTAGCTGTCCTATTAGGCAGTTTGCAAGCTGCTTGTGACTGGCTGCCTCTTACCCCCTATATCTAGATACAGGGATAGCTGGTCAAAGTGGGAAAAGTGAAGAGATGTGAAAAGTCAGCATGCAGAACTCACCTCCCCTTTGTGATTAACTGTGCCCACACATGGGCTAAAATTCTTCCCACCAAGCATTCAAATAACCTCTCAGGTGCTCAGGGTCCTTCTAAGAGCAGGATGCATTTTAGAACCATTCCCATGACTGACCCCACGATTCTCTTCAATAAAGAAACTCCTGACTACCAAAAGCTTTTGACAACACAGCCTTAGAGTCCAACGCACCTAAACTGCCTGCTTAATTCTTAAATCGAAAGAGCCTGTTAGTTGTTAAGATTCTCATCACTTATGAGTTTGTATCAGCTGGTCACACATACAGGACAAATTAAAACAACTGCAAAGGTTTCAGATGCAGGAGCTGTAGGCCAATGACACACTTTGAAGTAGCTATTTTCTAAAGCCAAGACAAGGTAATGGAGAGGTTTCTTTCAGCTTTGAGGAGCTGAAGGTATTTTCAGAATACTTTTCATCCCAAGCTAATACTTACTTGTTCATAAAGACACATGCTCAGTGATCCCACAATAGAACTTTATAGTTTATGCTCAGAATGTGGGTTTAAATGGTGTTTTAACTGTGTGTGAAAATTATAATTTCTGTAGGGTCTGGACCATTATAAACCTTCATATTTGTCCTCTGAAAAGAAAAAAGATCCCAATGTTTGCTGAAAGAAATCATATCCTCATATAAATCACAACATCTGCAAAATGGACAATTTCAGGGCAATGCAATAGGTGTCAACAATCAACTGGACCCCATTATTTTAGTGCTGCTTTGTCACACTGTCTGCCACTCCTTTGGATGATCCAACTGGTTTTGGCTCAAACCTATTGGCTGGTGGGTTATTTCATATTTTTGTTATTCTCAACTTTAAAACTGTTTCTTAAATTCTTTTCTGTATCTATTGAGACTCATATAATCTGTGCTGAGTTGGAAAAAAGAGTTCTGATTGGTTTTCTTAAATTAAATTAACTTAAATTTTTATTGGAGCTGGTTACATACTTGACTACTGCTTTTCTAAACTCTACTAATTTTTTTAGGTCCCTTTAGCCTTAAAATCAATTTAATTTTCTCTGAAAAAGGAAAAAAATGTACACTTAACATAACAAGTTTATAGACCAAAATGAGAGTCAGAAAAATATGAAATTAAGAATTAAACTATATGTGACTTAAAAATTCTACTCAGAATTTACATGTTTACTCTTTAGAAAGACTGTGATCTATATTCCTGCTACAAGCATTATGATCCTTGCAGAAATTTGTATATATGCAAGAGTATACCATAGAATTTGCTGGAAATACTTATTCATGTGTAAAGTTAATAGAGGTACTCAGGAATGTAATTTACTTACACACATCATTGGTAGCTGGCTAGAAAGATAATGCTACATATTCCAGTCCACATAATGACAACTTGCTCATCTAGCACATATTGTATACTTCAGTACAGTATAGCTGGGTTACTTCTGATAAGAAAAAACCAACGTGAATAATAATTAGTCAGCACAAAATTAACAAGTGCTCCAAGAAGTCATTCATTTCTATTGCTTGGAATTTGGTGCCCAATTATATCTGTGTGGATTTTGGTGGGTGTAGGGTTAATTTTCTTCATAGTAGCTGGTATGGGGCTGTGTTTTGGATTTGTGCTGGAACCTGCATTGATAATACAGGGATGATTTTGCTACTGCTCAGCAAGGCTTGCACAGAGCCAAGGCCTTTCCTGCTCCTCACCCCACCAGCAAGGGGACTGGGGATGCACAAGAAGTTGGGAGGGAACACAGCCAGAACAGCTGATCCCAACTGACCACAGGGATATTCCATACCATATGGCATCATGGTCTGCATAGAAACCTAGGGAAAGAAAGAAGAAAGGGCAGACCTTTGAAGTGATAGTGTTTCTCTTCCCAAGTCACCATGATATGTGACAGAGCCCTGCTTTCCTAGGGATGGCTGAACACCTGCAGTGGGGAAATAATTCTTGTCTTGCTTTGCTGGTGTGTGAGGCTTTTTCTTTACTTGTTAAACTGCCTTTATCTCAACCCACAAGTTTTCTCACATTTTCTCTTCCCATTCTCTCCCCCATCTCACTGGGAGGAGGTGAGTGGCTGTTTAGAGTTTAGTTGCTGGCTGGTGTTAAACCACAACAATATCATAAAACAGTTGTTGCCTCAACAGAGACTTAGGTTTTTATCAGACTAGTTTCTTTACAAATAAGCACAACTCACCTGGAGAATTCAGCAGGATACACAGGCAATAAGCTTCTGGAAGACAGAATTGGTCTCTTACTATACTGAGGACCTACCACTGCAAGAGAGCTGCCTATTAATGGAGGCTACTGTACAAATAATAAGCAATAAAAAGGACTGTGGGGGTGGGGGGGGAAGATGGCTATATAAGTTTCTCATGAAGAAAACAGTGTGAGAATTATTTCTCATTGTACTTTCAGAGATGTAAATTTTTTATCTGTATCTATGTAGTATATAGAGATAGGTATATACATTCTCTCAATAAAATATCATCTTGTATTAAATTCTGTGTGTAAGGTCCAAGGCAGTTCACTTTATGCAAGGTTAACATTTTATACTTCGATTCATGGTAGCCACCTCTGCATTTAATGAGCAAAGCTCACAGAGCTAAAAATATCTCCTTTCATTACTGATTAGCTCCATTTAGCTGAAAAATGAGCATCCTCCGTTTCCATTGCAGAAAAAGGGTATGGGTATTCAGCACCTTTGGGAAGATGTGGGCCCTGATTCTTCCTGAAAGTTTGTATGTATGTATGTATGTAATATGTACCACGCATGCAAAACACGTGTCTTGAGAGATGACTGACTTTAAGAAAAGTTGCAGGTATTCAACAAGAAGAAATCTGATTGTGCTTACACATTATTTGGTGTAAGGAATCAGAATTGTGCCTGCAAATCTATTAGCTCAAATAGGTCTTGTGCATGCCTCTGCTGATCTAAGAATGAACCCTTTGATGATTTAATTTTTTATAAGCTATTATGCCAACAGTTGAATACCATGTTATTTATAGTCCAGGAGAATGCTGTACCATTTTAGCTGAGTGTTATTTTAAAGTTACAGTGGTGAGGTAAATCCAGTAACCCTAACCTTTCTTTGTGGTGACCCTCACTTAATTTCAACTGCTTGGGATTAGGTGAAAGTAGAGATTATAAAAACTAAAAATTATCTTATAGCATCTAAAGTAACATGACTTTTGTAATTAAAGTGATATTACTGTGCAGGGATCCAACCTTGTTTTATACTCTAGAACAGCCTATCAATTTGCAAGACACATTCCTGTTGGTATACAGGCATAAAGAAGTCTGAAGTTTGACAGGTTTTTCAGGTAAAACTGAGAAACATCTGTAAAGCACTGGTTTTGCAGCCTTAGCAAATAATTGCTGCTGGAAAGATGTGCAACATATGCCTGTTCAAAAACTGATTCTTTAGTGTCATGTTTCTAGAAATGCTGTAAATTTTACTCACCAGCCCACAGACCAAATCCTGCCTGATGAGCAATAGGTACACACAGTCAGGCAACATGAATCTGCCAGAGGCACAAATAATGAGTCAGCTTTTTTGCAGCCAATCCATAACTCTGGATTCCAAGACTTAGGTTATGCCACATCATGTTGTATTTTCCCCGATTTAAGCCACTGTCATAATATTTGCCCACATGCAATACTTCCAGCATATTCATCATTCAGCCATTGAATCATTGAATACTTTTCTCAGTGAATTCTCCTGGTGAACAATATCCTTCTCTCCTAGTAATATTTCATTACTCACTCTGTAATCATACCCATTGCTGGGCATATAGAAATTGCTCCTGGTGAAACATTTCATTCCCGCTTTTTAAAGAAATGTCAGAACCAAACCTCAAGCGCAGCTGACTAAAAAATTTCTGCAAGAGTCACAAAGAGATTTGGAAACTCCAGCCAGCTGTAAAAAATAAAACATTATTTACTCAACTGGATAGCATTTCTGCCAATGCTGAGTGTTCTACAGTCAAATGTCAACAGCCACAGTAGTAAAAGTTTTATTTTAACTATATTAATAGATAAATGTAGCAAAATGTAAAGGCTAATTTTTTCCAGTGCATCAGTGGGAAGTGGCAAAACAGTGCAGACATACAAGAAAGACAGCACAAAAGAGCGATCATGCTAATTAGTGGGAACACATTTGGAAAATGTAAAAACAGTCAGCAAACATCTATGTTCATCTAAAATACTTCAGTTCAAGGTGCTGCGGACATTCATTATAGGAAATTTTGCAGAGTCATGACCCCTGCAAACATCTACTGGCACTGTCAGAAAGAGACACACACAAAAGACACCACTAAAAGACACCTTCAAGCTCAACAGTCCTCTTGCAGGGATGCAAGGCAAAGACATATCAGAGCTGGGTGTGATTCTTCCTATAGAGTATTGCACTACGCTGCACAGACATAGCTTGTGTAGCATTTGATAAATCATCCCTGAGCTGTGGTTCTCCATTCCTTGGGAATGCAAGACATTAGTATGCCAAAAGGCTTTCGGAAGGATAAATGCAGTAAAGATAATGCCATCACTTAACTATTAGGAAGCAGAACACACAGACATCTTTCACAGATGTGTGCCTAAAGGACAGATGGCAGTCTAGATGAGGTTTTCTTCTTTGCAACCCATATATTGACCAGTGTTACTCCCCTTAAGGTGAATTTCACACTCCTTAGGAGTAAACTGGATGAAGACAGAGCCTTCATTTCCAGATGAACTCTGTGTGGAGGCATGTGTCTTAGTCAGAGTCAGTCTGTTCAGACAAGACACTGGTACAATCTCCAGGCAAGAGAAGCTGCCAACACTGCCTGCAAGTCAAACTTCATGGCTGGCAGCACAGCGTGAGTAGGAGGTAAGTCAGAAAGAGACAAGTGAATACTCATAAGGCTGCAACACAACTTCTGCTGAAGAAAGCCTTTTCCCCTTCCCACCTTGCTTGGCATCTCAGCTCTGAATCATGTTGCCATGACAGATCATATGCCTGTCTCCAGATGCTCTTTCCTTATGCTGTATTTTTCATGCAACAGGGCTGGAGGTGACCATAATTATGCACCAGACCCAGTGTTTCACACATTTAGGGCTGGCTGTGAATATTTTGTGACTTCTTGTGAATATGTCATCCTTTTTCCTCCAGAAAAGCCTGTTAATTATAAACACAGTTTGTAAATACGTATTACATGCACAGGCATACTACAGAAAGAAAAAGAGAGCACAAGAGCTGACAACCTTTAGAATAAAAATAAATTACAGAAATGTGACCTATCATTTAAGCAACATTTCATTAATAGCTAAGATAATATGACAACCGTCTTAAGATCCAATTCTCTCCTCTTGGTTATTATGGTCACTTGCCCTTCCCATTTCCCAGTTTACAAGGGAGATGCTAGAATTCCTGACACAAGTCCCTGCTGAATGCTCTTTTAAAATAAGTTAAAAGTTTAAAATAGGTTCTGGGATTCCCACCAGTCCGAGCTCCATGGCCGTCCTTGTTCCTCACCAGCTCCTGTGCTTCTCTTGGTTGTGTAGCAGAGCAAGATGTTGCCTGCCCATATTGCGAAGAAGAACAGAAAGGAGATAAAAACCATCAGCAGCCATTTCTCTGTGAAGATCCCAGTTAAGGTCCCTATGTATGCCCTGCAGCCTGACAGAGGTTTCACCTGCATGTTGCAAGGGGCAAGGCATCACAAGAGAGTAGTAGAAATAATTCTGGGAGCAAGACATAAATCTAAGGACAAAGACTATGCAAAAGAAAACAAAAGGAAAGATAATATTAATGAAATTTAAAGCAGATTTCTGATGCTCCAATGAGCCCCTGTTATGTCACTGTAATTCATTATGATAAAGCCATTGTTGTCCCCAAGTGTAAAAGGTCTACCTCAAAAAAATCAAAAGTAAGATTCAATCTTTAAGTAAAATTGAATTCTGTAGTCTGAAGATACAGTCATATAGATAGATGACAGTAAAGTCTAGAAGGTCATAATATGAAGTAAGAACAACACAGATCCAACATGAACTATCCACGGCAAATAGGTCATGGAATGCAGAATGTGGCCAGAGAGGAGGAGGATCAGCAAAACATTTATTTCACTTGGATTTCCACCCAAAGGCAGTCACCACACTGCCCTCTGACTGAGACTGTCCTGTAGAACAATTATAAACTGTAAACCTCTCTGAAAAAAAACCCCAAGACATGAACAGAATGCCAGCCTTCGAGAAAGGCACGAGGAGTGTCTCCGTGCTCTTTCTATAGCCCAGGAGAATGAGGATGCAGCTCTTCACCTCACAGATAACCACTTATGTCTCCCTGGCAGAAAACTAAGGAAGGAAAAGATCAAGCCTGTCAGTACATTAAATTACCTTTCTCAAATAACAACATTGAATGAGATGGCATCTGCTCTCTACGCCAAAGCAGGGAGAAGACGGTTCTTTCTGCCTTTTTCTACCAAGCTCTGCCTGACCTGGCATTTTGGACTGCATGTGGAACATGGTTTTGTTCACCCCAGAAAGACCCCCTTCAATCTCATATCTACAGAATTCTCATAGCCTTCTCCTTTTGTATGCCCTATTATTATCTCTTATTAAAGTTCTGCTTTACATAAATACACAGCTATGAGCAAATGAATTTGTAAAGGAGCTATAAATCCCCCCCAAGATTTTAATTTAGACAAAATCATTAGCTTACTGAAAGCGTTAGCAGTGACCTCTAGCATAAAACATAATGTGGGAGTAAAAGGGTTAGTATCTAAAGATACATTCAAATCCATTGCATGATAATAATTCAGAAATTGGCAATCCTTTTCTAAACCTCCAGTGCAGAACACTGCTATTACTCCTGTGACTATCTCTTTAAAGAGGTGAGTTACAGAAGTATGAGATCTGAGAGTAGTTACAATAAATCTTTACTGATTCATTTTTTTAAACAGCAAGAAAAATTCTTCTATGAAAAGGTTTCAAGTAATATGTTACCCAAATTCAGATTCATACCTTTTGTTTGTTAGAAAAGATGTACAGTTGTGTCCAGGTGCTTGATGCTACTTGTTCTGAGCAGTGGGAGTGATACCGCTCCAGGGGGGAACATCTTTGACTCTGGCATTGTTGATCTTAAAACATGGTGTAGTACAAATACACAAAATCATGTCATTCAGAGAGGCGCTATTCTAAGATACAAATTACATGTTCATAATACACATACAGAGTAGTGCTGTGTAGGCATTGAAAAGAGAATCTGATCAGCAGTATCTGATTTGCAATAGATAAGTTCAATTCATTATGACCCCTGTTTGGGAACTGAGGTGTCAGCAACTACAGTGAACCCTGAAAGGGAGCAAGATTTTCCTGCTTTCTTTGCTCAAGGTTGTCATAGTAAACTCCTTTGTTGTTACAGTAAGCTTTTATGGGTTTTGCTCTATAACCAGTTCCTTCAGCTTTCAAGAACAAAGACAAATTCTATACTAAAACATACTATCAACTTGCATAGCAAAGTGAAAAAATCAAGGTTTACTGCATTGGTTTCTAAATCTATTGTAGTAAATAGTTTGGAGAACTTTGATCTATGGCAGGTCTGTTGGTTTTGCTAATGAAAAAGTCAAGCTGTGGAAGCAAAATACACAGCAACTAAGATTCCAAATCTCCACAGACCTTTACATAAACCTGTCATCACTGAAAATTATCTCTAAAAATTGTAGGTACCCCTACAGGAAGTACAAGAAGCGTTGTGTCCAGAACTGGAGTTGAAATATAAGCAGAAAATATTTCAGTACAAAAGGAATGGGATAAAATCTGTTTTCTGGCCATGTATAAAATCTACAGCCAAAATAATGAAATACTTTCTCACTGATCACATGGAAACTAAGCCTTTGACTAATTTTTCTGTACCACTGACATCCCCCCAGATGCAATTTTCCCCTTCACAACACTAGGGCTGAACAAAGAACTGATACAAATTGGTCCTAGAAAACAAAATGACATTTCAGCTTTCCAGTAAACAGAGATGAAAGGATAGATTCTGATCCCAGGCCGATGATGCTGGCTTGCAGCAGCAGGTTTCTGAAAAGCACAATAGCATCTGCTGAGTAGTGAAGAGTGGTTTGTGTCGCAATGGCCAAAAACACCCAAGTTCTCTAGTGAGCCACCCACCAGGAAAGCTGTACTTACAGCTACCCTTGCTAGAAGATGTAACTTCTCTGTCATTTAAAAGGAAAATAACCCAGGGACACAGAAAGGAAGCTCTGTTTCCTTAGATACAAAGACTGATGAATTTAGACACAGGACAGACCTGAAAGAAAACTTTCTGTTAGATTAAGAAACTCAGCTCATACAGTAAATCATTATTCATTTCATCCCTGACTAATGGCCAGGTGCCTTACTGTGCTGAATAAGATTTTGGGCTGCATCTAGTTGAATACTTGCCCAAGCCAAGGTTTCTTCCAATAACAAGTCATCACAAGGAAATTATGATTCATCTCACATAAAACTTAGAATCTTCCAAGCCCCCTGCTCAGTTCATCCCATGCTTTTGGGCTTACATACTTGGGTAGAAAATTACTGGAGGAGTAGGGAACTGTAAATACTTTCAAATCTTAGGTCACTAAAAGTCTTTGGAGTAAAAACATACAATGCATGCGATTCAGTAGAGACAAGTGCAAACCATTGCTCTAACACAGGAACTACCATGTGCATAATTATGAAATAGAGAACTAAAACAGAAACACTGTCAAAAGGGATCCACAAGGTTAAAAGGTTCAGGAACTGCCTGGAGTCAAAATTATCATTTCCCTACCTATTTGTAAAATGGAGATTCTTTCATGCAAGCTTCCCACATACCTCAGAGATGTTACAGTTCAACCAACACATCGTGTCCTTTTGACTGCCAAACCTCAAGAAAGAAGGTAATCAGAAAGCATCCAAAGAGAACAAAAACAAAGGGAAAAAAACCTCAACCAAATAAAAAAAGAGAAAAAATATTAAAAATCAAAGGTAGAGAAAATAGACCCTTGAAGAAAAATGGGGAAAACTGAAGTTCAATTTACTGAGTTGGGGAATAAAAAATACATGGTAACAATTTCCAGATATTTAAAACATAAATGTTCTCTGTGTTCACTGGTGAATGGAAAATCAGTAATGGGTTTAAATTAAGAAAATAGAATGTAAAGTAAACACAAGGGGTAAAAAATATCTATAATTAGAAGGATAATTAGGCAATAGTATAGAGCAGCAGTTAGAAAAGTGACCCACTTGACTGGGATGCTTTTAAGAACAGAATATGCAAACACCTATGAGAAAGTCTCTCAGTATAAGTAAATATGCCTTGACAGAAGAATGAACAGGACCTCTCAAGAACCCTTATAGCCATGATTATATTTACCATGATTATATCATTTTACAGTTTTGGTAAAAATCTTTCATATTTGTAATGTAATAGACACTTTGAAGATACATAATTGTACTTGGAGAAAGATCATATACTCCTGTTCTTGGAAAAATCAGCTGTTATTTGGGAAGAATGTGAGAGGCAAATAAATCTGCTGTCAAAGTGAGTGGAAGCAAAGTCAGAAACTGAGCTATGAAGAGAAAGAAACAGGCATATTCACTGTGGACATTCTGTAAATTCAGAGATCTCTCTGCTGTTTGTGGAAGCTCTCATTACACAACCAAAGCCTAAAATGCCAGATGCATAAACACAGGGGGTGGCAGGAGGTCTGACAGGCAGAGATGTAGTTATGTGGTCTAGAAACAAAATTGAGAGGATTTTTAAACAGAAAGCAGTAACAGGCTGTAAAAGACACAGCGGGGGAGGGGGGAATGGAAGGCTTGGATTATTAGGAAAGGAAACTACTTGTTTTATTCATTTCTACTGTATTAGAAGGGTTGGGTTTTTGTAAATTATGGTCCTATCAAGAAATCACACATCTTTCCCTTCATCTTACAACCAAAAACAATATTCTAGGGGCTAAATACAGTCAAAACAGTTCATTCAAAAGTGGATAGATAATAAGCATAACAATGTGCACCTGACTACACAAAGCTGACATTGGTGCAAAACTCTCCATTTGTCTTAGAGGTCAAACACATGATTTTAACAAAAAGAGGAATCTGTATTTAGACTCAATTCATTCAGTTTCTAAGGACAAGAATAGTTTAACTCAATGCAAGCATACATTTAAAATTAGGCCTATAGTTATATTTTTGTACTTGGTCATCATGTAATGGATGAAAATGGGCTTGGAAATATAACTTTTAGTTTCACAAAAGTTCTGTTTGTCAGCAATCTGCTTTTTTAACATCTCAGACAATGTAATAGGCCCATATCACATTCATAGGCTAAATCAGGACTTAAGTAGGCTTTTTTCTTTACCATCCGTTTCTATTTGTGTGTTGACAATTCACTTCTGAAGGGTTAAGTCATTATATAAACCTGCAACCAATTCATTGCATTATTCTGAAATAAAAGAAAGATTGACAACAGAAAAAAAAAAAAAAGAGGTGTGGGAGGTGAACATTTGTACAGAGTAATGTGCTCATCATAATTTTTTAATCTCATTTTCTGATATTTGAGTCAGTTTGAACAAGTGATTTCCTTTTCTAGGACCCAGCTTCTTCTCCTGTTAATCCTCCTCCAAAGATATAATTCTTTCTTGTGGCAGTTCAGCTCCCTGCCATGCAAATGAACATAAATGTTGTAAACTCATCATTCAGACTATGCTGAAGAAGCAACAACAACAGTAAAAATGAGCTGTGGGGAGAAGAAAAATCCATTAAATTAAAAAATAAAAATTGGAGTATTGGAAGTCCTGGGTAGCTCCCTTTTCTCTCTCATTTAACTCATATAACTCATATAATATATAATAACTCATTTAACACATATAACTCATTTATTCCAATGCAATACAGAACCACTTAGCTTAAATCAATATTCTCAATTTACATCAATGTTAAGAATATCAGAATTTAATTTTTATGTTTCCATTTACTTTTTTTTTGTATTAGTAATGATCCCTCTTGCATGTATTTAGGGAGAATAAAGTGTTTGGAGATGAAAAATTGAGTCTTGGGTGTTCAAAAGAAAGAAGGAATTTTTATTCATCTGTGTGATTCCTAAAGATGATTTTTATTATGAGGCAGTACACCCATCTTCCTTTAAAGAAAGCTAGTTACCTTCAGACAGAAGCTGTGGTCCTCCCATCATTTCCCATAATCCCTCATCATAATTCCAAAAAGACTTCAAATTATCAAAAATCGACTGCACAGTGGGCAGAGGGTACCTAGTCAGAATCCATTCTTTGAAAGAAAAAGGCCACCATCACAGTATACTGGTTTTATTTCAGATTACAGTAATAGTAACAGTCTGGACACCTTGGCAAGGCAGAACCAACAGTATCAACCAAATAAACAATCAAATAATTATGTAAGTAAATTGACATTTTTTTAAAACCCACAACAGTTAGGATTATGTATAAAATAATAGATGTATGACTGGTAAGATTTTTAATGTGCAGAGGTTTCAGGACCATCGTCTGCTGATTTTTCCAAAGCTTCCTCCTACAGTTATTCTGTAAAAAATAAGTAAATAGGTCTTCTTTTGTATTATGCATCCTTTCTGATGAATTAGAAGCAACTTTGAATCAAACTTGGAAGGCAAATAGAGTGAGACAGGAGTTTCATCAGAAGCCCTGCATTACCAGTGTCTGGAGGTTAGTCATAACAATAGTCAATACAGTGTGGAGAGGTCAAAACCAAATTTAGGATGGAAAACAGATTAAGAGGAGCTGGATGAACTGTTGGTAGCACCAAGTACAAGGGAGTAATGAGATAAAAACGCAAGTGGTGTCTCTCAGGGGAAGCAAAGGAGTAGGAAAATGAGGAAGCCCAGCATCTACTGCTGTGATCTTACACTGTGGAAAAACTAAGCAAAGAGGTGCAAAAGCAATTGGGTAACTTCCCAAACAATAGAGCTCGGGTCTCAAACCCACCAAGCAGCAAACAGGAAATAACAGAGAAGATTGACCTATTAATTTTGAATAAGAGAGAACTTCTGGAGTACCGCGGGTAGAAAGCGTGAGTAACTCAGAGCCTTAGCGGCGGTCTCGTGTCCTGAAAAAAGCGACTTTGGCTTCATCCACTCTCCGAACAGAAGCGAGCTGGGCATCAGAGCTCCCGCAGAATCTAGGCTTAGTTCATGCACAGCGGTATAATTTATGCAGGGAAGTAAAGAGACGAGAAAGGGTTCTCTTCTGCTTATTGCCAGCAGGATTTTATTACTGGATCATGGAGTGCGGTACAGATAAGCAAAAATGGAGGTCAGGGCATGTTATAGGACGGAGGCGAGGGAAGGGCAGTCGGGAGAGCCAATCACTGCAGAGGATTATAATGATTGACAGGGGCGCCGACCAGTGAGCCGACTGTCCGCACCCGGCGCAGGAACCAATGAGCTGTCCCCCTGGGCAGGGACAGCCCCCGCCACTGCAGCCAGGGAGCTCCCCTGATGACCCGGGGCTGCGCCACCCCAGCTGCATCGCGCGGGGTGGGAGGGGGAAGGACCAGCCCCCGCGGCCCCGGGCCCAGTGGTAAGCCATGCCCAGAGGCACCGCACCACTGAAGAATAAAAGATAAGGAAAACAGATAGGCACAAGGCAAAGGTAGGCAGTGCAAGAGGATGGCAGTGGTAGCAGTGGTGAGAGGGAAAGGAAAGCTGCAGGAAGAAACAGAAGGAGCTAGAGGAGAAAGGAACAGGGAGATGCAGGGGACAGAATAAATATTGTCAGTTGCAGACAAGCACAGCTGCAAACAGACCGACTACTGCTGCAAGAAAAATCTGCTCAGCTCTCCTCTGGGAAAATGGCATGTTCCCCTAGCTAGAACAAAACTAAGTGTGTGACATCACAAGGACAACATACTCCTCCACAGCCAGCAAAGAGCACGCACACAAATTCCTGCAGAATAAGAGCTTTCAAAGCAAACCTAGAAATTCATACAGTTAAGCTGATCTTGGCTTTATTTAGCATTTTCATGCCACTCAGCATATTCAAATCACAGTGCAACAGTGCTCACTGTGCATCGGCAGGTATAGGGCAAGTAGGGGCTTCAGTGGAGAGCACAGGGCACTGATAGGCCTGTGTTGCTGCTCCAAACCAGATACACATTATGTGAACCCCAGCTCAGCACTTTAAATGCAGGTCTGACCATCACCTTTTTGATGGATGGAAAATCCTTAAATTTTGCATAATCAATATGTCCATTTAATTTGATTTAAGAAACTCTAATAGTAAAAGTGCATCTCTCACTGAAAATATTTGCCACTCCCACTACAGTATTTTTTACTCAGGAACAGCACCAATTATTTTTGTCAGAGGTAAGGGCTCTCTGCTTGTTCCAGTCTCATGCCACTACCTAACTTTTCTTATTGGACAAAGTTGTTTTCATAAAGCTTATATCCTGCAGCATGTTATTCCATTCATTTCAGTGTCCTTTATCTTTTTTATTACCTACCTACCGATTTTCCTGCCAAGACCTTTTCATGATTGATCTGTTACAACTTTAATAGAAACTGTACACTTACAGAAGGCTTGAGGAGGGTCACATTTACTCCCAATGTAATTAAACTGACAGCAGTGGCTTTATCCCAAGAAAATTTGGCTGTATACATTCACAATAAATAATGAATTCTAAAATTACTCAATTGTTTCTATAACTCATTTCTCTTCCAGAGAGTTACAGTCTATATTGAGCCACGTATCTTGGTCTTGGATCCTTTAGTATCAGGAGATAGCAACAGTAATTACATCTGGGTTAGTTAATTGGATTTAAAATACTCTGATCATGAAGGTAGATCGGACCTGGTTCTGAATCACAGGTAGGTTGAATTGCTGGTACAGTAGATGTGCCAGAAACCTTTGTTCACTAAATCACTCATCTGCATTTCATTCATTACCTATTGTTACAAAGGCAACAAAAATCCCAAGAATCTCAAGTCATTTGTAATTACAGTCTTTCCTTCTATACCTACCTTATCGCACATTTCACTTCTGTTTCTTATGTCCTGTGTGTGCTCTTATCACCTCTGGTTTTTACCTCCAATACGTGAGAGGATGGTTTATTTCACCATTTCAGAACTAAGTAATAGGCTTTCCTCTAACGCATGTCTTGTATTCACCTCCTCACCTTTTTATCGTCTCCTGTCTGCTCTTCATAATCACTGTTCTCTTTCCCTTTGTGGAAACTTGCCATGACTGCCGAACTTTGAATCTACAGGCTGCTTTCCACCTGAAAGTCTAAACATTGCCAATCTCTCTTCATTGTGTTATTTAATGCTAGGACTGGCCCCTGGGATTTTCCTGAGAGAAACAACTCTGTGACTAAGTTTTTTGACAAATGTAAGCTGTGAGAGAAAAGATTTGAAAGGACAAAGGGAACTCTATCCTTCATAGCAGCAAGAAAACCAAAGCAGTTATAAACTCTGTCAATACTTAAGAAATCCTTTATCCACTTAAAAGACAGATCTAGGTAGAGATCTCCTATATACGGGCACTTGGAGATAGCATGGATGAATTTTAGGTGATACATCATTTCTTATGTGGGCATCAGCTATTTAAAAAGAAATATTGAGAATATTGGGAAACCTTGGTAATGGAAGAATTTAACAAGGAAAAATAACCTGAGATCACCATGGGCATAGCAAATACCAGCATCATATTGGATTACACTGCTGCAGCATCCCATCCACCTCATATCACATGAAAAAAAGGATCTTTTTTGTGGCCATAAGTTAGTCAGACCTTCAACAGGTGTGCACCTTGTAACAGTGAGCAATCAGCAGGAAGTTCTGTTCCCTTCAAACAGGTGCTCCTGTGACAAAAGCTCCTCCTCCAGCTAAAACAGCTCATGTGATGCTTTCCTGGCCTCCAAAGGCACTGAAGGGACAACTGTTTTGGGTTTGTGTGGCCAGGTTTTGGTAGGGGGAGAGGGAGCTACCAGGGTGTCTTCTGTGAGAAGCTGTGAGAAGCTTCCCCCTATGTCCAAGAGAGACAATGCCAGCCAGCTCCAAGATGGACCTGCTCCTGGCCAAGGCTGAGACAATCAGTGATGGTAATAATTCCTCTGTGAAAACATATTTAAGAGGGAAAAAAGAAGTTATTGTGCAGTGATTGTGCATTCAAAGAAGAGCAGGGCGAGAATATTTGAGAGGAACCACTATTCAGACCCCCCACCAGTGAAAAAGGAGGGGGAGAAGTTGCTACAGGCATTGAAGTTGGGATTCCTCTGCAGCCCATGGTGCAGACCATGCTGAAGCAGGCTGTCCCTCTTCAGCCCATGGAGGTTCGCTCTGGAGCAGAGATCCATCTGCAGCCTGAGGAGGAGATCCATGCCAGAGTAGGTGGATGCCTGAGAAGAGGCTGTGATCCTGTGTGAGGCCCATGCTGAAAGAGACTCCTGGCAGGTACCTGCAGACCCATGGAGAGAGGGCCCAACACTGCAGTAGTTTCCTAGTAGGACTTGTGCCACTTTGGAGGACCCATAATGGAGAAGCCTGTTCTTGAAGGACTCCACCCCATGAAAAGGAATCCACATTGGAGTAATTTATGAAAAACTGCAACCCATGAGAAGGACTCACGTTGGAGAATTTTGTGGAAAAGTGTCTCCCATGGGAAGGACCCCACATTGGAGCAGGGGAAGGACTCCTCTCCCTGAGCAGTTCCAGGAACAACATGTGATGAACTGACCGTAATCTCCATTCCTGTGTCCCTGAGCCACTGGGGGAAGAGGCACAGCCCAGGAAGGAGGGAGGGGGTGCAGGCAAGGTGTTTTTAAGATTTGTTTTACTTCTCATTATCCTGCTCTGATTTTGAATGGTAATAAATTCAATTAGTTTCCCCAGCTTGAATCTGTTCTGCCTATGGCAATAATCAGTGACTGATCTCTCTCTGTCCTTATCTCAACTCATAAGCCTTTTGTTATGTTTTCTCTCCCCAGTCCAGTTGTGGATGAGAGCGATAGAGAGGCTTTGGTAGGTACCTGGCATCCAGCCAGGATCAACCCATCAAAACAGTGGAGGTAATCTGTGTCCTCTGTGAAAACCCAATACAAAAATATCAGCTCTAAGAGTATTTCAGTTTGCACCAGTTTGTGTTTTTAAGGTGCCAAGAAAAGTGATTATTTTAGTTATGAAAAATGTCCTGCAAAACGCCCTCTAGAGTCTGGAGCTGGGAAAACGCAGAAAGGCATTTTCTGCAAAAGAATTTCCTAAAAGGTCACAGAAGAAATATAATAATGTAAAAATGTGCTGGTTTAAGCAATCTCCATGCTAACAGAAGGGGGATAGCACCTCATGGTCAACATAAGCTAAATTGTGGAAGTTCTTATCAAACAACAAAACCATCAAACTCTGCACAAAGTATGACTCTCACATAGCAAGCCCAGTCCTCAGGTAAACTGTGGTGAATCACAGCAGGCAGACCAGCAGTTGAACCTTCTTGTATAAGCCACCTGCCAACTAATACTCAGGAACAACAGTAAAATATAGTATATGTTTGTAAGCAATTTGCCCATGGGGCAAAATGCTGTTCAGAGAATAAATAAATACTCTGATGCAAATACTGTGACTCGTTATTTCTTTGCCTCATGACTTGTTTGGTTACACATGCTGAAAATACTTTGGTTTTAATATCTCTAGCCCCTGGGAAAAGACATTTATTATTTTCCATTTCCTTCTCTTTCTCTCAATTCTACATCAACATTTAGGGTTTCACTTCTGATTCATTCTTTATCTTCCAGCAAATTCTGTTGATATTTTTTTAAATAGGAAATTGCACCAGGACCTATATTCTGTGACCACAGGTTCTGTAAACTTGCAGGTTTATAGCACAGCAAAAATGTTGACTTCTCCACTGCACCTTTCCAACAGCAAAAATTAATCCATCCCTTTTATCTCTTAGAAAATAACCGTGGATCATAGCAATCTGCACTCCCTTCTTCCACACTGGGGACCATTTCTTCCCGGTCTGGATTAGGGAGTGATACAATGTACCCACCTGTGTAACGTGGTTCTGATTAATATGCTGTCAGGCACCCTGAAAATACCCTGTTATTAACTGGCTAATGTGAAAGTGTAGCTAATTAATGAGGGCGTGTGTGCACTCGCACAGGTGTGTCCGGGGGCACGAGCCGATCCGCGCCTGCACACTCCTGTGCCAGCCAGGGATCCTCACCTGCAGTGGAGCAGGGGAGCCACGGCAGGGAGGTAAGGCTGCTCTGGAGTCCCCCGAGTCACGCTCCGCCGCTTGCTCCTCCTCTGGAGCCCGCACAGCAGCAGTGAGTCTTCTCTGTGGTAAGTTTTCAGATTTGTCATGTCTGCACCCACTGATGTAGAAACTATGAAAGTGGCACCAGGAGCAATGATGGCAGGATAATTAAAAAATAATTAACAAGAATAATTTGCAAGGGGCCAAGGGACAAGAGCTTTTATTTCATCAGCTGGTGTAGGAGATTAAATACACAACACTGCTGTAGAAGTATCCGTTTTTCTAAATCGAGAGGAGGGATGGCGTAGAGGGAATAATTACCAATTAGTTTCTTTCTTTTGTTCTTTTGTCGGACTGACTAACTTGCATGACCAAGTAGTTTACTACAAAACAAGCAGTTAACAAATCACCTACTCCCACTGTGAGGAGTAGCTCTGGCAGCAGGACGGTATCTGATGGAGAACACAGCTGCACAGATAAAAGGAAGGGGAAGCAGCAGAACACTAGACTTTCTGCACTTCAGTGGCCCTAGATGGGGGGTATGATGGGAGGAGGGAAGGAAGCCTTACTGCATCTCCCATCAGCTATCACAGTGCTCCTCTCATCTGAAACAATTTATTGTTTTATAAATGAGAAGAAAAAGAATGAGTTCCCGCGTGATATTTTGCGGTTTGTTTTGGTATCTGAAACTAAGATTACATCTTTAAGAGAAGCACACTGTAACACTTGCTTTCAACCAGACGCATCTTCCTAGCAGCTGAAAGTCTTCCCCCGGCAAAGGAGCTTCCCTGCGGCTGGTCAAGGTTGTTGCACTCTACATAGTACCAGAAGGCTGCCAATTGAGAGTAAACCCCACATCAAGAGAAACAATACCTGTGATCTTGTGCATTCCTCTGAAAATAATCCAGCATCTTTCATTTGAACACTTCAGCTTTTGCTACTTCTTTCTTGAAAGTCTTTGAACTCTACTGCAGTTCCTGCATGTGGATGGGACCCTGCTGTCAATCTGATCATGGACAGAACCTTTGTTTTCTGGTTTAGATTAAAAATCAAGAGAGAAGCTTTTTTTTTCCCAGTGTAGTTTCAAGCGCTAAATCTGCTCCTTTTCCTTCAAGGTACATTGATCTCTGGTTTCCTGCAGTCCTCTGTTCTTGACATTCCCTTGTATTTTGCCTCTTCTAGAAATGTGATCAAATGGTACCAACAGCTAAATGATTCAGAGTAATAAGAAGTAGCATAAAACATACCAGCCTGAGAAGCAGCCTTCTGTTATTAAAATACCTCAAAAAGAAGGAATTGAAATCCCAGGTCAGCATCTGAGCTGCAGATTTTATGCCAGATTTCCAGGCCAGTACAGCATGAAAACATTTCTGGGAAGTATCCAAGCCTTTGAATACTTTTCTAGACCTTTCAAGTTCACCAAGCATTAATGACTGTATGAAAAATGCAAATTAAGTACCATATGTGAATTCAAAATCAAAGCCTTATAAAGAACAATGTGGAAATGTATATTCCAGATGCATTTCTGCTTGGAAACTAAAAGAAAAGCAGCTTTCAGGATTTTGCCAGGTTCCCCCATTGTAATTCTAGTCTCTCTTTTTAACAGCTCTCTATGTAAATGATGATAGGGCAGTTAAGCACAGTGATTGTTAAATGCTTCCTACTGTTCAGTTGGGTTTTTATCAGAGGTTTTCAAATTCAGCATCTTTATCTGTACTGCCTTTCAGTCAGTGCTAAGAGCCTGCTTCTCACCAGTCCTAACAGATATCTCTTCTGTAAGTTTGATCATTCTGCTGTCTCAAGTATTATACAATATAAAAGTCAGTCTTCTAACAGCAGGGAAGTGGATCTACTCACGTGCCAGATGTATATTCATATATTGCACTCAGTCCTGTTTTCTTCTTCAGGGAGTACAAATAAGTTACCTGGCACTGCACCAGGGGCCAGGTTCTTGCCTACACTAGGTTGGAGAGTCTTACAATCAAGGCGAGATTTCCCCAATGCCCCTACAATACAGCATAGTCCAATGAAACAAATTACAATCAAGTACTCAAGAGTGATCACATCTCTCCCACAGATTGTGCTTGACCCTAGCAAGGTTAATTGTCATGTTAGTCTCTGCACATAAGCTTTGCAGTAAGAAGCATTTCCAAAGGAAAACATGAAACTCCTGAAGTCCTTATTTTCCACAATATCTGTGTTGTTTTTAAGATACTGAATTTGTTCCTCTATTTTTTTTTTTCTGTAATCACCAAAGTCTTTTCTACACAAAGGAAATTCTAGTATTATTTCAGTGTCACATTCTATGTTCTGCTTACAAACATGCATAACTCTTCACAGTAGAACTCTGCCAGAAAATTGGAGTCCACAGATGTTAGGAAAAAATGGGACATTGTCAAATATCAGCCAGCACTACAAAGCTATTTCCCAAAGCAAAGCTCCTTTTATTCATATGTATCTATAAAATTCCCTGAAGAGTATAGTACTTTGACAGAGGCTTGCTCAACGCTATCTCCCCTGGCACAAGACACTCTTGCTCTGCCTCAGAACCTGGAGTAGGCTACACTACATTTAGCTTCTTTACCTCCTTTCATCCCTTCAGCCTGAAAGTCCACATGTGTACCGGAAAAATACCAAGAGCTGTTTACTCAAATTAAGTTTTTAAGATTTTCCATTTTTCTCTAGCTCTCTGCTTGGTAAAATGTACCAAAACCTAGCTCAAAGAACCTAAAGAACTGGCTGCTGCAGAAGGAATTTCTCAGCTGCTAATGTAGCATTTGTAGCTAATGGTATATACAAATACCTTGTGAATCACCAATCATTTAGCTTTCAGACTCAGTGGCACCACACACTGAAGAGGGAGCCTCTGGGTAGGGTAGATTTCTAAACACAGGTGGGCATTTTATAACTTGTACTAAATTAACTAAAGATAGGCTTGACCTCTCCATTAAAAATGGAATATCATATCACTTTCAAAACTAATTGTTCCTGAATGTTGGAATACTTTATTTTGACGTTTTGCTTTAGAAACCTAAAAGATTTGCTAAAATAGTTTAAACTGAAACAAAAAGAAAAACATTTTATTTGACAAATTAAGCTTCTAAGGGAGGGAGGAATGTCAATCAAGACGTTATAAAAAATGCTTTCCATGGTTTTGATTCAGTAACTGAAAAGCTGTTCATGTCTGTCTTTATTCCTGAGCAAAACAGATAATTTATGTCTTCCACAAAAATCTCAGTGCTATAATAAGGGCTAAGTGCAAAAAAACCCACATAAGATGAAGGTCAGCTGCTAAGAAGAAAACATGAGTTAGCTAGAAATTGGTTTAGACTGGAAGCCGGATGAAGCTTTCTCATTCATTAAAATGCTGAGGTTAAAGAACAATTTTCTCATAGGAAGAGAGAAGAAACCCTAGCAACTTTCACGTGGATTTTGCAACACAGGTGTCAGGGATTATGTGATCTGCCATTTTACAATGCAATAGACCTGTCTGCAAATCACAGGAATCACCACTCCTTCTATGTCCTCCATGAAAGTCACCAGTTACAATAATAATTTCAGAAGCTATAGAAGGAAAACTCGTAAAGAACTATATATACATTTTGTAACTAGATCTCTGTGCGCACAGGAAGAAAACAACTGAAGGCAAAATCATTTGCTGTGTTGGACTGAGCACAGTCACTCAGTAGAGGAATAATCCTGAAGAAAAGGAAATCAAAGTAGTCAAGTGCTATTGAATAAAAGCATTTAGAAGCAAGACACTGATAGTATGGTAAGTGGCTCGAGCTCTGTCATGATAGGGCTTTTTGCTAGAGTAAGGACTGTCAGGTACCGTATAAAAGTCTCTACCCTGCTCAAGGATTCTGGGAGATCTACAGCAAAATAAGAACTAATGGAATAAAATTTGAGCTACTTACTCAGTTTACTGTGAAAACTTTAACTTTTGCTGATAAAACAGCCAAAGCTCTCAGCTGTCCTACTGACAAAGGGCAATCCACATAAAAGTGTACGCTGCAGCTGTGAACCCAGAATCCAAGGCAAATGTTCTCCTAAAAAGAAAGTCCTGGTGAGGAGTGGACAGGATGAAGTGCTGACACCTGGAGATATTGTCACTCATCTCACAAGCATGATGCATTGGGCAAACCTTTTGGCTAATGTTAACAAAGGGAAACAAGTAAATCTCTCAGACTTTTATTCTGCGTTTCCTCCTAATTTTCCACTGGCTCATACCCTCCAGATTCACCAGGCCAGAGCTGTAGCATATTTTTCTGATATCATCTAGAGTGACTGCTTTATTTCCATACAAAATGCCGAATGAAGTTTCTGAAGTGGGAACACTTTTCCTTCAAGGAACAGTGCTCTATCTCCTATGTGTTTTCAAAGAGGCAGACAAATATTTATCAGATGATAGGTTATCATGACTATCCAGATGACACATATTCAGTCCAATAACCTAAAGTGAAACCCTCTGTTTATTACTACCTTCTAGCACATCTGTTGCTCTAACAGAATTGCTTATAATGCTGAATGCTTGACAAAACTGGAAAAGCTGCATATAACAAGAGAAAGCCACCACTGACCTGTATTGTAAGGGTGCTTCTTATGATTTTTCACACAAAGAGTGACCACCTCAGCAGTTCTGAAGCTGCACTTCTCTTTGGTTCTTTGAAAGAGGATGGTGACAATTTTAATGAAATTACCTTTTTCTTCAGATCACATTGGCACATAAAATCAGAATCATAGAATGGTTTGGGTTGGGAGGGACTTTAAACATCATCTAGTTCCAAACCCTCTGCCATGGGTAGGGACACATCCCACTAGACCAAGTTGCTCAAAGCCCCATCCAACTTAGCCTTGAATACCTGTTTATCCAACTCCTCATGCTACTATAAGAATTTCCACACAGTGCTGTTTATCATCCTTAACAGATAAGTACAAGGGGAAAACATATATATTACTTGCAGCTGATACAAGACAACCCAAGACAAACAAGAGAGAAAACTAACACACTGCCATATTTTAGATACACAGTGTAGGACACAATACCTTAGAGAATCATGGTTAAGAGACTATACACTTAGATGTTGCCACATATGCGCGTCCTTTCCTCGGTAATGCATGACATCATATAGAAAAAGAAATAGAAAAACAATTTGAAACTTTATGTTTTTCTTTGTACAGACACCCTTGAGAAAATAGCCTATGGTGATATAAAAAGGACCATATTGACCTCTTTTCCCTTTTGGCAGTTGGACTGGCAATAACTGTCTCTTTTTATTAATATTGTTTTTATCTAGAGCTGTAATGACCATCCTACATAGGTGAAATGAAAGACATTTATTTTATGGCTAACACCTCAGTAGGGAAAAAAAATTCAATGTATTGCACTAATTTGCTAAATAACTTTTTGCTGTCGAGGAGAAACAGCCCTCAAGGGCCAGACACCTCACCTGGCCCTGCTCAGAAGCTAATTACAAATCACTGTGCCTGAGAGGTGGGATCTTGCCACAGAGAGTGCTGCAGTCTGCAGCTCTCTGTGCTAACGTGATCAGCAACGATGACATCGATTACAGAGAAGTTCCTTGAGGACAACCGGAGTCTCTCTTGAAGCATTAATCAGAATTCACATAAAAAGTAACAGAAACTATAGAACAGCACTGACAAGCCCAAGCAAGCTGACAGATATTGTGCCTACCTGAGTGAGCTCACTCTGTTGAGATCAGAACTGAGAGATTATCTCCAAGCACCAGCAAAGAATTGAACTGAGCTTAAAAACCAGTTCCTTTCCAGTTGATCCTCTCTAGAGGTACAGTGAAATTTATTGGATATTTTTAGATATTCCTATCCAAAACATGTAGAAAAAAGAGATTTCTCCCCCTAGCCATCCCCATATGGGGATGTATGGTAGGAGACATCACTCTCCAATGGGACACGAGGATATGTCCATAGTGCAGTAACCAGAATATCCTACATCACTTTCTCACATAACTGCCAGCAGCAGAGATACAGTTCTGTGTTTCTCAGTACAGGTTATAAAACCCATGTAAGAAGCTTAACATACACTTGAACAGGTTTAGCAGCCCGCACTAAGTTTTATATTGCCATAATGACATTGTTAATGCTAATTTAAAGAGAGCTCAAGTCTAGTCTGAAGGACAATTGTCCCAATTTCACCTGAAAGAATAATATGAAATAGCAGCAGTGAAAATCAGACTTTGGCTTCACAACATCATCAATATCAGTGTGACTACGACTACTCTGAGTTTCCTTGTGCTTTTTCAGAAGGGCATGGCAAGTGAGTGCCTGTCTTGCACATGGACTGGTGTTTCTCAGAAGCGCTGAAGCTTGAGAGTTAAAGAGAAAGCTAAGAGAGCTTATGAAACAGCAGCTCTCCAAGTCTGCTGAGTGTGAAATAAATGCAATCAAAATTCCTCCAAAACAGACATTTAAACACATTTAGGAATGCTACTGGTATCATCAAATATATTATTCTTAATTTCTTTCTTTGGAAGCCCAAATGAACTAACAAGAAAACCCTATAAAATTCAGTTGAGAGGCTGACGCATATGCAGAGCTTACACTGGAATTTTATCCTTTTGCACTTGAAATATCATAAAACAGTGGCTTTTCTAGCGTCATCCAGGATCTAAATCCTAAGAAGAATGATATTTTTCTTGAGATCTGTTTTTTCAAATCCATATACTTAGACTTTGTCCTTTATGTTTTTCCCTCACTCCTAAATATTTTGGTTTATTTTATCTTCAATTTCAATCAAAGACCCAAATTATTTATTTTTCCCCCTTCTGGCTGGATATCAGGATGAATACTAGGATGACATATGTAGGCCCTTTTTCATCAGAATAGCCTGCAGAATTTGTTCCTTCACCTTTTTATGGCAGCAATATCACCTCTACATGTTGTGTTATTACTACTAAATTATAAACAACTCCAAACAGTATCTTTCAGAATGATTTGTGCCTAACATAACATCTCACTCATATCATCTTACATGAAAAACAACAACCCACATATGCTTTTATCTGTCCCCAGTCATTCACCTATCTTGGACATTTCTTGTAAGGTAAATTCTTCCAATTACTATGGGCATTTGCAGATAACTTTTGGCTAGGATAGAAATACTTCCCAATAATTTATGTGATCTTTCACCTATAATTTACAACCTAATATATACAAGTAAGAAAATGTAGCATGAAACTCCTCTAAGATTATTACAAAAACAGATTTAAAATAGCTTGAAAGAATTTACAACTAATAACATGCCCATCTGTATAAAAAACTGTCATCGAAACTCAAGAAATCACATGCATGAAAGTCACAGAGCTGTGGAATTGTGGAAGCCCAAAAAGAATTCTTCTTCCAGAAAGTACCACGTACCAAAATATTTGGTTTTGCAATCTCTGCTTTGAAAACCCTTGTCAAGAACTCACAACTACTCAGTGAAACAGGACTTAAGTGTAACTGTCTATTAGCCTCACAAGACGATGAGTTAATGCAAAGCAAATATGAAAATGTTTTTCTTTATGCACCTTTTGCTAATACTCTATAGGAAATTCCACTATGGAGTTTCCTCTCTTTCTACAAAACTCAAAATCATCATCACTTCCCCTAGCTAAATCAAACTCTGCACCTCACTTAGGGCCAGTTTCCAAACTATGCTGGAGTAAAAGGAAAGATTTATTCCAATGATTTACACTGAAACTTTTAGAAAGAAGAAACCAAAGTAAAGGAAAATATTAATTAAAAAAAAAAAATCAAGTTGCCATTCTACAGAAGTTTGAAATTCAATATTATCTAAAATTTTAAAGCAACTTTATTGCTCTAGTGCTTATAATGATCCTCTCCCTTCTTATTGCTGCACTGGGCATTTCAGCAAGATTTCACTTGGTTGCAGTGGAGAAGGAAATAAGGTTGTTCAGAACTAGATGTGTGGTGGAAACAAAACCAGCAAAGCAATAGTTGGTTAGGGTGATGGAAGGTTTAGCAGGAAACGCTGTATTAATTAAAACTCATAGTGTAGGTGACAATACTGAAGGTGGCAAAAAAAAGTATCAGTATGCTATTCACAAGGGCTGCAGCAATGCAACAGAGATGTCAGATAGTAGTGACTAGGAATGAAGGTGGATGTCAGGCACTTGTGCTGGCTAATAATAATAATAATAATAATAATAATACAAGATAAAAATTGACATGTAATGAGGAAAATTTATTACTCAATTATTCCACTCAGATAGAAATACATATAATATTGTGAATTGGCAACATAAGATTTTAATTAAATTATAGGTGTTTGACTCCAGTCATTTCTTATAGCACTAAAAACACTGTATAAGAAAACCAAAGCTTTTTTTTTTCCTGATGCATGTCTGTGCACACAAATATGCTGCTACAACAGCATGGAAAATTTACACCAAGGTGTTTCTCTTTGTTCTGTAATAGACCGTAAATTTTCTTTAATAGACTCTAAATTTCTGTTATATATATTGTTTGTATGAATGAAAAAGCATCTAGGTAGGGGCATAAGAAACAAATCTCAGGTGGATAGAGAAGGAAACAGCTCAATAAAATTAAGCCACTGTTACATGATTTTTCTCATCTCCACGATACCAGCCAGTTACTATTCCCCTGCTCTATGTAGCATAGAGTAACATAGAAAAAGGCTAAATGGGCTGCTTGTATCTAGAGAAAATGCCAGAGACCGAATTTAAAGGCGGGGGTTTTTTTTTGCTCCCTGCCGAGTATTTTAAAACGCAGACTTGTCTTGCCATCGACACACACATTTGCCTGCAAAACTGCACAAACTGAATGCTCATGGGTTTTGCCGCATTAGCAACTTAATCTCTTCAACCTCTCGCTTGTGGCCTGAACCCTCTTAATTAAAATTCAAAAGGACCAAAGTGGTGGCTGCTCAGGGTCACTGGGCAGCCCTGGTCCGAACCCTGGTGGTCCGACGAGGTCAGGTGCTCTGCTCATGAGGGAGTCGGGAGGGTCATGACGTTCCACAGCCTTCCTCTGAACTGGGCAAGAAAACTTGGGAGGCAAATTGCTGATGGGTTTTGCCACTTGAGAGAAATTTGGGGGGG
>VZRZ01003594.1:45731-57770 GCA_013398175.1 Climacteris rufus
GTGGTGGGGGGGATGGTGGTGCATGTTTTGTGTCAGACCCATGTGCTTACACCGTCCCTGTCAATTACTTCACTCTTGATGGCGTTTCAGCTGGCTAGGACCTGACCTAGTTCACCCACATACACAGGAAAAACAGGATCTTCCTAAAACTGGCTCTCTGTGTGTTTACGCAGCAGAGAAGGCCTATATGCCAAAATAAATATGATTATTACCCTTGCCATTGTGAAAGAAATTATTCAAAAGAGAGATCAGTAGAAATTTGTTAGAAATGCATGATAGGATGTTTTTTAAATTGGGATAAGGATTTATAGGGAAATAACAGTGAAAACGAATATATAATGAGAAATATCAAATTATCTTATGTGGGAGGAAGGTTTGACATTAAAGATTTTCTCTAAATATTTGTGAGTTGTGTAGTGACTAATATTAAATTACCAAAATGACAGCTAAAGTCTGATATTAGCATATCAGCAAGCAGAGGCAGTATATGTATACGTATGATTCCTGGGATGTTTGAGGATATTTAGAGGCTGACTGAGGAAGCAACACAGCTTTAATGAATATACTTAGCAAGACATTCTGGTATTCAAAAATGGTAAGTAATAACATAACTTATGCCCAGGCCAGTAAAAAACAGATCTTGCCCTCCTTCATCTTTGAGGCCAGTGTGGATAGGAGATGGCCATGGTTTAGCTTCGAATCAAAGGTAGTATTTTACCCACTTTGCTTTTCAGATGAAAGCTCTCTGCTTGGTGACCTTATATGTCAAGGATTAAGACAAAGTGGATATAGTCTTCTGTGGAAATTGCAAAAATCACGTTCCCTTCTCCTTTCTCACATTCTACATGTAAGCAAATAATGTCTCACAGCATATAAAAATTTAAAACAGTATTTTACATAAACTTGATTAAAACAACACAAGTTGGGATGAGGGGGAAGATGAGAGCAAAATGAATTTGCAATTGCCAGAGGAAAACCCATTAACCTTGGTGGGCTAGTTAGGAAGTCATTTTTTAATGCATCCAGGCACTTCTTTTGATGCCCAGTGCATCCATAAACTCTGTTTCCCTAGTCACTACAACTGACAACTACCTGGAGAGAGAGCAGGAGCTCTCATCCAGGGCATGCTCTGAATTTTGTGTCTGAAAAAAAACAAGTCAGAGGAGACACGAAAGGAAAGAAGATAAGGAAAGAGAGAAATGGGGTGAGATAACTTGCTAGACAAACACCTCATCCTAATATGAAGTTAAGACATGCCTGAGGCTTGGAGCCAGGCAAGGAACCTGGGAAATTCTCAAGTGTCGAGTAATAAAGACTGTTGGGAGTTTTTCAATAGAACAGCAAATCCTCATCTGAAGCTCTTCAGTGACATTCATCATATTAACACCTCAACACTTCAAAAAATTCTCATGCATTTAAATTTTCTTCCTTAATTCTTCATTACTCAAGGATTTCATCGAATAAAACAGTTTCAGTTACTTATAACACTACACAGCAAAAAAGTGGTGTCTAGGGAGGGATGGGACAGGAAGAAAAGCATGGCACCTCAAAGATACTAAGACTGAGCCAGCAGCTCCCCTCCTGCCAGTTTGTCTAGTACTTTGGGAAACACCACCTCTTGCCACTCTCCAAGCCATCTTTGCAGTCTTGGCTCAGGAAAGGTTACGAATTCAGGTGAGATGCCCAAGCCTGTGAGGAGGGTGGGGAGTTGCTGCCTGAAATGGAAAGGCAGAGTAGAAAGAAAGGGTGAAGTCCGTGAAGATGACACTGCAAGTTGCTATCATCAGGACCAGCACCACACTGCTCTCAGGAAAAACAGCAGCCGTGCCTGAGTCTGTTCTGATCCTTCACTCTTTTTCCCACAAAGAATGGGGAAAGGAAGAAGATACACATTTCTTACAAGGAAAATATCATGTGACAAAGAAGGAAAAAGCTATTCTGCAGAGTTTCCATTATTTTTATTTTTTTCATATTTTCTCACTGTTTTACTTGGCCAATAGCTTGGTTTTGTATGTGTTTGCTCCACCAAACCTCTTCACTTGTTTTGGAGTAGACTAGAAAGCTCTTATTCTTCAGAGACTTCAGATCAGAACAAGGACCAGTCATACACACTTAGTGAAATACAAGATTTTCCTCTCAGACCATTGCTTAGTTCCTTTCTTTCATCCTTTTCCAGTCACACAATTATTTTCTTTGTCCTTTATGCACTGAGAAAACAGCTTTCTAGAAGGTATTTCTTTGCTCTAAGTCAAAAAAAAACAACCCAGGGCAGTCTAGGCAAATTATTTTTCCTACCTTATTTAGGTTTAACAGGTTTAGGTTTCAGCCACAACTTACAAATTTTGAGACTCTAAACTTTACATTTTGCTTTGAGGGAAATGAAACAAATTGAGAAATAATGGATAATTATCTTTTTTAATCATAAACCATATTGAAAATAATTAGTAAATGTAATTGAAGATGCAATGAAGACTGATATATGTAAAGATATAATCCTTGGCTTAAGAAAATTCTAAACTGCGGAGCACAAGAAACTGGGGAGAATATTAGGGAAAATACTTTTTCTTTGTTCTCATAAACTTCCCCACGTTGTTTTCAGGCCTGTTTTGTAGTCAGGATACCAAGCTGGGTGGACCTCTGCTCTGATCCAGTACAACCACTCTTATCTTCCTAAAACACATCAAACATCTGATAAAGTCTGACAGTACCAAAACTCACAGGGGTTGTGGTTAATGATTAACTAAATTTTAGGTGTTACTGGCCAAGTCTGGGTTTGATTGTTATTACTTGCACTACAACCAACTTGTCCATATATGTTCCAGTTACTGGTAGAGTAAAGGGTTATGAAAAGCAGCATAAAGTGGGAGGGGATGCCAATCACAGCAGTAGAGAGAGCAGTCACATGGTGCCTTTGCACACAGGGAGGCCTGGCACAGTCCATGAGGCTCCAAGTCTCTATTTACTAAACTCAGGCTCCGCATCACATCCCAGAGGGTCACCACTCTGCCGGGGAGCCATGTGTACACACAGCCTTGCTATTACAAACAAGCTGAAATTTCGGTTTGCCCAGTGTTCTGCTGCCTTCTGTAGATAAATGTCCTATGACCTGTCTGTCTTGAGCATCCCACTTACTTGGCATAAAATGGACATTCTGCACACTTCCTGAATTGCATCTTCAGTTTTGATAATGAAACAGCTGCTGAACTCATGTCTGCTTCTGGAAGGCTAGCCAAACTCTAAAGAAATTGCAGCAGGTATTAGAAAGTTCACAAGTTAAAAAAAAGTGCAAAAAATAACAGTGCATGGACAAGATGCTTTCAAACACTCAGAGAAAATTTGAAAAAAAATATTTGTTTTGCAATTAAAAAAAAGTAAAATAAAAGAAAAATATTTTCTAATAAGAAATATGCCTTTTGTCTTTATTGGACTGTCACTGAAGCCCTTTGGCCAGTGCAATCAAAAAGATATTTATAATTTCCCATATCTCACAAGAAATGTGAGGGGGAAAATCATGTCAAAACAGTTCTTTCTGCGCAGCTAAGCACCACTTTTGGCATTATATTCAGGTTTAATGGAAAACCAGAGAAGACTGGATTCTCTTTTTTATCCTATGCCTCCATTTCTATCATGCGCATCCGTTACACTAGGACATCTGCTTTTACATCTGAAGATACCCTGTTATACTGGATCGTGCTCTGCTTTGGTACTGCACACTAAAAGCTTCATATCACATTATGCCATGTCTCTGCAGGGGAGCTGTGGTGATGACTGTGAGATACCTTTAAAAATATATGTTGTAAATGTATTAAAAAACAGTAGTCAAGGGAAAATTTCATTTTAAGAGCTTTTATCTTGCATTATACTGTTATGCATGCTGTCTGGTTTCAGCGTAGTTTAATTCTATGCCCAGGCCTGTCTTGACCTCAAAGTCTTTCTTGAAAATATGAGCAAGAATCCATACCTAATACTCATTTTTCTGTCCATATGCCTCATGGGCTTGCCCTGAATGCATCATGGAAGGCCCTGGATATACATTTTTTTTTCCCTCATAGGTGCACACAGACATTAGATATTCCTAAAAATATATAATTATATATGTGTAGCCACATTGGTGCACGCGTACAACTGCAGGTCAGCTTATTTGACATCAACATTCTAATGCATTTCTGCCTCTAACAGGTTGATGCTCTAATATTGTTATCCTTATGACCATCCTGACATTTTTGACAGCACCAGCAAGGTGTACTTTGGCACTGCACTCATACTCACTCCCCCTGCCCAGCATCCCAATGCCCCTGCTCTCCACTTCCAATGGATATTGTGTTCTCAGTTTCAGCCCACATACATTCAAACTAGGCTCAGCATGTACAGAAGCATGTGGTTCACATTAACAACACCCGTGTTCCTTTCAATGGCAGAGTGAAGAAATACAATGAAATCCAGGCAGACAGTTTAGGCTGATTTAATCTCAGCTCCTCCTCGTTGCTGAAGCTAGGCAGACCCTGGTCTGTGTCAAGTCCCTGTAGAGCCAACTTAGGGCAATTCACTTTTTAATTAAACTATTAATTCCTCTTGGCTTTACTGTCTTTAAGTCACCCAATAGACATCGATCCTTTCTGAATACAGATCCTATTCTTCCACACATCTGGGCAGCGTGGTGGGGTTATGTCTGCAGTCAGCATCCAGTGCCAAGACAGACTAACCTCTCACACATCTTCAACGTATCTCTGGTTGGAGCCCCAACCCAGATCTACTACAATTCCTGAAGCCATTAATACAGTTTTCTGACTTCTCCAAGATGCTTTAATGTCTCTGGGACATTTTATCCTATCTAATGAGTGCTACTGAGAGAGTAGACTCCTGTCCTTCAAAAGGTGCTGCAAGGTACAACCAGCAGAAGGGCAACTTTGGAGTTTGGGCTCTTCAAATGAGAGATCAAACCATATCAGAAAGCTAATGATCTCAGGAAAGAGATCTGACAGGCCATTTAGGAATGTCAATAAAATGTCCTAGGAAATAAACATTATTTTTGTTGATTTCATTAATCTTGTCCTAAACTTTTTTGAGCCAGCACAATTCAGAATGGCAAGCACTTTATCCATATGACAGCATAATAAGAAAATTGCCACTCAGGCTTAGAAATGAGCCTTTTCCATTTTCTGACATTCATTTATCCAAAGAAAATCATGCAATACCTGAAATTATGTAGGCCTTATCTTGAAAAAAAAGTTATTGAATCAGAGAATCTGTCAATAGAGTTTTAACCTTTGAAGAAACATTTTCTTTTCAAAAGGAGTCACATTGCCTTTTGCAAGGATATTTTTTGTAGTGACCCATAAGCATATTACAAAGATTTTTTTCTTATTGCAATACCTAATGTCCTCTAAAATTATCTTTCTTTTCTGTTCACTCAAAGCACTGGCTCAAAGAATACCATTTCACCTAAGTGTTATGACAGGAAACAATTCGTGATCCAATGTGCAAGTTACCACCTACTTTTAACAGATTAAAACCTGACAAACTATTCCTATCCAATAGCATAATAGCAGATAACTCCTTTGAAAAATTCTAGCATCAAAATACTTTGTTTCGCTCTTTGTATTATATAATATTTCTAAACTTTTATTTTAATTACCTGAAGAAGAAAGCAGTACCTAGACAGAAGAGGTAATTCAAAACAGCAATATATGCTTAAGACTTCCCCAAATAAAGACGAGAATGGGCTATCTTGCCTAGTCTTCTGTATTACAGTTTTGCTTCTCATTAACTACTTGCCCAGTCTAATTCAAGCTATGCAATCTATTTCACTTGAAGCAATCTGTAGCCTTCAGAAATTACTGTTGGGAATTACTTGCAGATATTTATCCTTGGTTTACTTTTGTTCAGTTCCAACATATTATTTCTGTTTAAGCTTCTCCCTCTACTCTTTTATGTCGTTATTGTGAAGTAACAATATAGCTACAGCTACTTAGACAGTAATCTTTCACACAGATTTGAGCAATGAAAAAGTAATTCAAACCAGTGAGAACTGCTTATACACTATAACAATCAGTGTAAGTTGCCTCACAACACTAGAACTGATTGATTTATTCATCACGAACATGATACACGATGAAGAAATCCCAGTTTTGTTCACAAACAATTTACAATTGGTTGTGATTATTGTAGATCTACCACTGAGTTCTCTGACAAATTCAAATACAGGTTTCAATCTGCTGGTCAGCCAGAAAACTATTACTTATTTTTCATTTTAAATTGTGAGTGGTGGCTTGTGTTGCACTTCATTTATGCTCTAGGAGAAATAACAATGTAGGGCACACAAGTCAACAGAAAACACTCCTCACGTACAAATTAGTAAATGAAAACTCAGGTGAAATCATATGAGCTTTGATTCAGAAATTCTGAAGTTCTCATTAGTAAATCTCTGATGATGAGAGAGTTAATGGGAACTCACAACCAGCAGCAGACTGTGCTCGATCAGTTTGTCGATGAAAATATTCTCAAGATCTTTTACTAATGCTGCAGAAATACAGAGGACTCTGTAAACTTTTCGCACCCTTTATTAAAATGTAAAATAATACAAAGCTATTCTTTATGACTGTGAGGAAAATGATGAAAAGGGCATATTTTAATACACCAAAAGATAACTATCAACATACAGCACAGAGTTTATGAGGAAAACATTTGAATCAAGTGGATGCGCTTCATTAAGCCACAAAAACCAATACTATGAGATGAGGTGGATCATTTAGAAAGACAACATCGATGTGAACAGAATCATTTCCAAAAGCAATTGCATGACTTAGAAGTTGTCTTGGTAAACCAGAGGGTTTATCTGACAATCAGAGCTATGATTCTCAACACAAACAAGCCACACTAGCTGTGAAATGGACCCAGCACTGCTATGGCAGTGAAATAACTGCTCATGAGCTGTAGGCACCACAAGGCACTTGCTGTGCTTAATGAGGCAGCCAGTTTATATCCCTCCATGTTTCTCCACACTTGGGGACACCAGCTTGTTCTATCACTCCATTCCAACTGCAGGGGTCAATACACCTGCCTGCATTTTTATGGGCTTTATACCAATGAGATTTCTTTTTCTCCTTTTTTTTCCCCTGTAAAACAGAAGTCAAATAAATGAAACCCTTGTCCAGTAAAATTAGGCAATGCCGGCCTAGAAAGTTCTTGTTCTACCATCTTTTACAGGAAGATTCAGCATCATGCTGAAGAAATGGAGAGAAGACATTGAGCAGCTATTCACCTGTCATCACGTTAGCTCTTCAGGAAGTCTGTCCCTCCCCCATCTCCTTAAATACAGATCTTCCTGTGCAGATATATCCACCAACCAACATCAAAAATATATAAGCACATCTTATGTGCTTGTAGGCACAAGGTTAAACAGGAATGCCTCCTTCAAAGTTCTGACTGAGTTGTCAATACAAGAAATGGAACAAGCTTTACAGTCTAATTGTCCTCTGTGACCTCCGTGTGTATTAAATACTGCTACTACTATCTTCTTCAGCAACTGCAAAGGTGGGTGTGATGCAAAAATCTGCAGGTTTTGAGCACCGTAAGTTGTTTAAGACGTATTTCTCAGCAAGTGCAAATTCAGCTATTTACTTGATTCATTCACACCTACAAGACAAGTATCTGAAAGCCACACCAGGTAGGTAGGCAGAAAGGACATTTCTATGTCATTTCAGAAACAGGCTTGTGGTACTGAGGACTCTTTAGAAAAGGTGGAGCTTGGGGCTTCTTGAGTAACAGACAAAATAAAGTACAGTGGTTCATGAGCTTATCTGAGGAACAATTCATCTTAAATTTAGACCTTGAAGTACTGATTGCTACTGAACTAAGCATAAGATATAAGTTATTGATGAATCAATTAAGACCAAACTGACTGAGTGCTTTAAACATTTTTAAAGTATATTTGAACAGCTTAGGTCAGGTTTCAACTCCACACCTTACACAGAGGTGTTCAGAGCACTCAGCCAGCAAGTCCTAGGAAAATGGAGAGTGTTTAAAGAAACAATGGATGCACTGAAAGTTAATTGCTTACTACCAAGGTGACTGATGTTCTGCCTGTCTGTCCTCCTGCCTTCCTATGCTGCTTTTCTTTGTGCTGCTAATTCCCTCAATTCTGTGGCTCTCTTTATTCCTTTTCCCTATAACTTATCCCTCTGCATTTAACCCCATTCACCCCTTTTTCTCTGACCTTCCCTCCTGACCACAAATCTTCTTCGGTTCTCTGCCCAACTCCCCACATTTTGATGCTCCTGTAAAACCAGGTCAGCCCTGCTGTCCATGTCCACCAGGGCTTGGCATACATTTTGCAATTGCTGGCTACTCAGCACGTGGGCAGCCAGTCACCACAGTGGGTCCTCTGTCCTGGATGAGTTGACATGTTGCCAAGCCAGAGACAATTGACTCCTTGCTGACTATTGACTTGTAAGGCACCACACACTGCCTGATCCACAACCCCACTGAGCTCAAAAGCAGCACAGCTGAGTCTGAGAAACATTGATCTCACCTCCAGCTGCGGCCAATACCAGATGTTTCAGAGAAACAAAACACCCTGTATGGGTAAATATGCCAGAATTTCCTGTGATCAGATGAACAAAACATACAGCTAAAAGCATATGACTGTTCTGAAAACAAAATCTAAAAGTTCACCCTGCCTTGAAATATATTTCAGCAATATCAGGTTTGGAAACAGGTCCTTCCTTGTGAAGAAAATATAGAGAAAACCTTCACAACAGTGCTATTCATGGATATATTCATGAAGACAAGGATTTTGTTCATTTCATTGAGTGATGACTTAGAGCAATGAATCCCACTTGGATTTTCATTTGAGCTACAAATTTATCTTCCCTGTATCATCAATTATGGTGTACATTTCTACCACTTTTTTTCTAGCATATTATTTGTTTCTTTTCTGAAGTATAAGAAGAGACTATCTCTTACTTGTTTTAGAAGTCTCAGCCACAAGAAGAAAAAATAGTCATCTCTCATAAGGATTATCTCCTTCTTCTTATCACCTCCTTACCTTCTAAAATTCCTATTTATGAAAGGGAGCCAAATACAGTATGACCAACAATGAAAGATAATGCATTGCTGTCACTTACCTTCTCTGTACTACTCTTTTCACAAAACTATGTTTTATATTTTATCTTTGACCACTTCTGATTTGTCTTTAGAAGCATCCAGGTTAAACAATCGATCACATTTTTTTCCTGTTGAAAATTAATATTTTTATCTTCATTTGTCTTTAATTCGTGATTCATGATGGCACTTCAGATGAGTTGCTTCTTAGCAATTTTGTGAAACACTATGTCAAAGATCTTTAAAGGTCCAAATAAATCCTTTATACTAACTTCCAAGGCTGAAGAGGAGTTAAATCTCCTTGACATTTTTAAAAGTGAAAGCACTCCTTTATGAATCTAATTTTCATAAGAAATTTTCTGATAATGCTTCAAATAATATTTTAAAAATACAAAAAAAAAGTAGTGTTTTCAACTCCATTCCCATACATTAAATTCCTAAAGGTAACTTGAATGATACCAGTATGAACTGACACCGATACAGTACAGCTGTACATTTTTCATTGTTAGTATTTCTAACATACAGTTGACTCTTCACACACCATCACTGTCAGATGTTTGTTGCATCTTCATCTAACGTAGCAGAAAGCAAAATTTCTATTTTTTTCCAGAAAAAGTTATTTTCTGTACAGAACACCAATTATCAACTCTGCCAGGTGGCACAGATAAGATAAAGGAAGAAATAAGAAATATAAAGTAGTTTAGGCATAGCAGAACTGTTGTATCACCAGTGACTCTCTTGATCACTGCTTTTGGTCTCAGCTTTCAGAAATATTGTAGATATTACAGCAAATTTCTTCTTTTCCTATCTCAGACTTGCTGTGCCTTATTCAATGTTAAAATTAACAGAAGAGTATCTTCTGTTAGAAGTTCTGTATTTCAGTCTTATTTCTTCAGCTGAAACAACAGAGACTGATGAGACAGTGTGCTTGTATCTCAGCCTGTCTCAAACATTTCCAGAAAGACACTCTATAGATTTCTGTCTCATAGAGCTGAGGTTTGGGTTCTCCCCTTATTAATGCTCCTGTCTCTGAGACAAATGAACAAATGAGTCACAAAAACAAATTCATTAAGTGAAATGAATAGACAAATGGAAAAGAAAAAACATCCATTAATAAGAAATCAGTTACCAACAACATGATCATTTAAACTTTGGGAGACCCTCTGAGATGTATTTGTAACCAGAAGGAAAAACGGAACAAAATAAAAACTTAACTAGTCTCTGTTGCTGGCAGAAAACAGTGAAATTAAATTACAGAATGTGTTAGCACTGAAAATCAAGTCACCCTGACAAAACAACCCCGGTCTTTTTGTGATTAGTACAATTATCATAGTAACAAGCACTTTTGCAAAAACTTTGTAAATTCTGCAGTCAAGTTTTAGTCCTTGCTTTTGGTGATATGGGTCTGCAAGTACTTTCATAACCAAAATCTAACTAAAGCACTTAGAAGTTTTGAAATCAAGTAACAAAATAACCTCCCAGACTTAGTTAGCTCACTTGTACTTGGACTATTAGAAAAAAACCAATATTAATCTTGAACAGTATCAGTAATCCGGTGAGTTTATCTGCAGTTGAGCTGCCAATGGTTTTAATTTTCCCTTTCAATACAATACAAGCTCTCAAGCATTGCCACGGTTGTGTTTCTTACTATCACTGGTTTTGGCCACTTTTTATCTCTCTTCTTGCTGCACTTTCCCTTGGATGTCTCATCACCATCTGTGAGCAGACAAAAAGAAAACTCAGTGCTCTCCACATTGTCTGACACTGCTAAAAATTCAACACAACACTTCCTATCACTCTTACTGATGGTGCTGCAGGCTGCATCACTGGATCTTCACTTCTGCCAGACATGCACTGAGTAACACGGTGACAGCAGACTTGTAAGCTCCTCTTTCATATCCCCTCCTCTGGGAGATATCTGTATATGTTGTGCAATACCTGTCCAACCAAGTGAAAATATCATATTTCAAAGTAATTTTTCTTGCCCATCTTCCCAGTCGAGGTGGTAGATTCTCCATCCCTGGAAACACTCAAGGTCAGGTTGGACAGGGCTCTGAAAAACCTGATCTATTTGAAGATGTCCCTCCTCAATGCAGAGGGGTTGGGCTAAATGACTTTTAAGGGTCCCTCCCAATCCAAACCATTCTATGATTCTAATTACAACACAATGGAATTTATGCCTCAAATCTTCCACTGAGTCCCAGTGTTTCAGTAAATCAAACTATTATTTCTACTGGATGCTTGACTCTTATGTTTTGCTATGCTTCTCTTTTTCTGTCCTGTTCTACCAACAGATCATGCTCCCAGAAGCTCTAGAAGACTCTGAGTTTCCTGCCCAGAAATAACTTCAACACTGAGTTTGCTAATCAATATATACACATAAATCCTTTTTTAATCTAAATCTTTGCTTGAAATCCATCTTTGCTCTTCCACCTATAAAAAGAAGTCATATAATTAATGATGGCTTGAGGCACAAATAGGCCATCTACCAACTTATGGCAACAGTTAAACAGTGGAAATGTCTCAACTCAAAATAGATTTTTTTTTTTTTTTCTCCTTGTCCCTCTTTTCAGGTCACATCTTTCCTTAAGTTTTGTGTGTTTATACAGCACTTAGCACAGTGGGGGTCCCAATCTTGGCTGAGGCCCCTGGGCAACAAACATTACAAGAATTTAGTAAAAATGTTTCACATGTTTTATGCTGATGGGGATAATAATGTTTTTAGAAGAGAAAATTTCATTACATAACATGACAAATGTGATCAGCTGAAATTGTGGTCCCATTGCATGCAAACATTGCAGTATTAACTGTGTTCTTAAAAGTTATGTTCACTAAATTAAAGGACTAAACTTGTTGCCTTAAGTTTTAACCCTTATATTTTTTGAATTCTGTATTGCCTGGAGTGTATGCTTCATAGCCTGTTAGCTGCTGTTCTCT
>VZRZ01003594.1:57908-105527 GCA_013398175.1 Climacteris rufus
CCCTGGGGGGCTTTGTCTGCCCTAAATGTACCTTTGAAGGCCTTTCGAATAAATACCCACCTTTTATTCCCTTACTCCTCACTAGTCTCAGTTCTTGGGCTAGCCTTTTCAGGCAACAAACTCCTAAACGTTGGACTGTATCTGTAGGCACAAATATGTCAGCATAAATCATGCACGTTATTACGCTTGTCATCTTAATATTTGTTTTCCTTGTAAGCAATTGTTACGACTATCAAAGAAAACCATGTAAATCCAAAGAAAGCAGCATGACCTACATGGCTGGAAAGAGGACACAGTTCAAGGGACAGTTTTCCTACTAAGTATAATACCTGATACAAGGAGGTTCAAAAGCTCTTGCAATACAACAAATCCTTTGGAGGACTGAGTCTCAGGATGAGTCTCACCACAAGCACCCCACCACCCACCATGGCCATTTGCTGTGTTCACACCCCTGTTGAGCCTTGGTGCTGGAGAGATATGTCTCCAGGGGACAGGGCACCTCTGCCTAGGGCCAGCCTCCCGCTCTTAGCTGTTCTTGTCACACGTGGTCACTGCCTCACTCTTTAGGGCAGTGCTGTGCACTTGTATGTCACTTCCAAGGTCAGTCTATGCACTATCACTGGTAAAGTGTGAAGCAACAGAGGGAGCAGGATCTACACTCACTCCTCTCATATCTCTCAGAAACCTTCGCACTGAGCTGAGACATGCTCCCCATGCTTGTTCTCTCTTACATCACAGACCTTGCAAACAAATGGCTACACAAATCCAGGCACATGTTGCTCTTAATTTTGCACTCAAATAGAAAGGACAGGAAAATCTAAGAGCAACTCAACTCTTGGGGAACTCTGTCATGACCATCCCATACCCCCTGCTCATGGCGTGCTCCTAAGAGCTATCTTTGAAGACTGCCAGGCGGAATATGGAATTGACCCTCATCTCCCTCTTCCAGAGATAAAAGAATTTATGTAGAAGAACACCACTACTCTTTCTTCCTAGTGGCTACCTTTTTTAGTGAAATATCCACCTCCTGATGTTATTACAGCTGAGGTAGTTCCAATCATGTGCATGTCCTTTACTACTCTCTAATTCTCAGCTGACTGCTTCTACCACTGATTAGTGTATGTTTATAGTAGATAGATAATGCAAAACAAAACCATAAAAAAGTTTGAGGTCTTACCTAAAAACTTATTGAATATTTCCGATTTTGTCTTTCCTCTAAGTAACTGCCGAAGTAGCTTAGTTGTTTTATTTCATTTAAAAGTACACTGAGATGGGGTCTGTCTTCAGATTCAACTAGGAACATTATTAGTAAGTCTCTTAAAGCTAATATTTCTAAAAGGACAATAATCAGGCATCATCATCATCATAATCTGTCACTGAGGCTCTACCTGACTTTAGCTTTGCTCTGCACAGCTAGGCTTAAAACAAAAGCCTATCTACAGACACACAACTCTGTGATAATCTTCCTCAAACAATTAAACCAAAAAACTTTTCAAAGGAGATTAGAGACAATGCCTTTTTGAGAGCTGACACTGATGCTTTATAATATAGCCCAGCTACAGAGAAGCAAGTTTGCTGAGGCATTGCAGCTGAAGAGGGGCATCTTACTGGTGCATCTGTAACAGTCAGCAGCTCTTGTCAGTACAGACATGAATGTTTTAACTGCTGAGTTGTAAACATCAGCCAATCCCCTACCCAAAATTAAAGCTGGGGAAAATGACCATAATTGACACTAGTTTCTTTGACTGTTTTCTGCCCAGTTGCCTAACTTTTATTGTGGCATAAAAGAGAAATTACTTGATTCTACCAACGCAATACACATACTTTACTGGAGCTCCTTTCTGCCTCAGGCATGGCACAAGTTTAGTGGAATTATTCTCAGGAGAGCTATGGAAGAGATTATCCATATGATGAAAAAAAAAGGGGAGGGGGGAAAGAAGCAGCCAACAAGCAGCCTAACCTTGCATTATCCATCTGCAGAGTCACTCAGCTATCTGCTATGAACTGTGTCCTAAGAGCAAATGTTCACTGCTGCTGTTACTAATGCCACTCTCATTCACTCAGCATTGATGGGCACTGCAATCATTACAGAAAGATTGTTCTATCTTCTTTATTTTAAGCATCAGCCTTCCAGCCCTTTCACATTTCCATGGAGGAGCCTTTCCAATTTGAGGTCTGATGAGATACTGCTGCTAAAACAGAAACACTCATAGTATACTAAATATCTGAGTTACACCTGGGGGAGATTTTAAAATACACCAAATGCAGAAATGGACTATATTTGCTGACACACTGCCCTTCAGAAAAAAATTTAATTTGATTTTTTTAATAAAAACTTATTAGTTTTGAATCAGCAAAGACAATGAAGACCGAGATCTTTAAAAGTTTGTATTATAAATGCATCTTTTCAGTTCTCTTACACACAATTGTTCAATGAGCACCATTGAAACATTTCCAGGTGAAGAAAAGGTTAATTGTTCAGTGAAATGACAGAAGGTAAGCATAAAAAAAATAAAGATCCATGATGCATACAAAAGAATTGGGAGCCTTGGTTTCAAAATGGCTTACATTAGTCATGAGTGACAAAACCTCAAGAGAATTTTACAGGTCACTCTAGGTGTCAATGAGACTGCCATGCCCCAAGACACCAATAACTTTTGCATCTCTCCACATGTATTGCTGCATTTCCTTAGTGCCACAGGTCTAACAGAGGCTCAGAAGAAAATTAAATTGTAACTCCTAAAATAGAACCTAATTCAAGCCAGGCACCATTCCATTCTGGAAGTTAACTCCTGCTGGGAATCTCACCTACCTAAAAATGTTCTGGGCCAGATTAATTTGGAACACTAGGCCAAAGTGGGGTTTATACCACTATTAAAACAGTACCTTCCTGTGACAAAATAGTCGCTGTCTATTTTAAAAGTCGCTGTCTGATTTCATGCAGGTCAGATCATTATTGAGGTTCGGAATTGCATCAGACATCCCAACCACAGCATTGTTAGTGGCCCTGTCTTACCAAAGGTTCTGGAAGCTGCTCTGGGAGTGTGCCAATAAACCTGGCAGGGAAGAATCTGTGGGCAACTAGGTACAAGTCAAATGTAGAATGGCTATTAAGATTAAGTTCATAAATATCCCATTTATACACTGTACATACAACTAAATGGTATTGAGGTGGTAAGATCAGCAATGCAGACCATTCAGTTTCCAGCTCAGGTACTCCAAGAAGTACTTGTAACCACCAATGGATGTGAGAACATAAATTAGGACACTCCAGACAGAAAAAGAACAGCCTGTGCCTGGGTCTGGACGACTTGTGCCTGTGTCTGGAACAGACTTGTGCAGAAAAGGCAACTAGAGAAAGCCAGAGACCTTTTCCAAGAACTACAAGTTTCCTCCAACAAACAGCTAGGGACTACCAAGTGCTCCCCCGGTACAAAGCATAGGAGTTCATGGGTCAGTCTCTCAGAAAGCAACCCTGACCTGCGTGGTGGCTAAAGATGGGAAAAATCAGCCTCTACTGACTCTCATACAAACTTTACATGGGATGATGTTTTAACAGTTGGCCTCATTACTGCACACTTTGAAAAGATACATTCTATGTCCCTCACGCATACGTTTATATTAAAAATAATCCTGCCTGCTAGTCATAATTCTCACTCATGCCTAAGCAGTGTAGTCAGGCTGGAAAATACTGGCAACTTTTTCTACAGAAAATATTCATTACCAAATTCAAACATTTCATTTCATATGGACAGATGAAGAACTGTATTACAAAGCAGAACATTCTTATGTGGGTATATTACTTACTGAATTATCATTATATAAAAAGGTCTATATTCCATAACACAGAACATTTAAAGGCCATCATTTGGATATTATTTTTCACTCACACAGTGAAAATAATACTAAAGGGCCATTGTTTACCCAAAGTTTAACAATTTCTACACATAAAAACAGGAATTAAAACAAATTTAATTCTATGTTTCATCTTGCCACTTTCTGTGTGTTTTATGACCACAGTTTTCAAATAAATTTTTTTGCTTTCACTGATGACCATGGAAAAAGACAAGAGGGGAAACTGATTAAGGCTTTGTCAGGACCTGTCACATTTAATAACAGTGGGTTCAGGTATCATCTTCTAAATCAAACAAAACTAGCAGTTTGAGCCTTAGCTTTCATACCCTGTAAAGACACCTTTACATAGAGAAACCCCTAGTATCACAGGGAGTTAGTAGAGATTTAAGATATAACTGACCATGATAACAGACACGATACAGGCAATGGAAACACGGACTTAAGAACAAAATGAGAGGAGGGGGTGCCAGAAAATATGGAAGAAACCCTCTCTCACCACTTTTCTGTCACTCTCTTAAATACTACATGGAACAACATGAAACAAAATGATGTATACAGAATAAATATATAGGTTGGTGGTCACTCTCTATCGCCACTGTTGAAAGCGGTACTTGCACATAATAGAAAGTCATTTTTCAAAAAGTATGTTACTGCACAGGGCATAAAAGCAAGACGTCCAAGTTAGATTTTGAGATTAAATGCTGGGATCTCTAATAGTTTATGTTGTCTGTGATTTCTGTGTATTTCCCCATTGAGGGCAGGTTATGCCTTAACAATTTTAACTGCATTGACTTTGCTTTTAGGCAATCCAAAACCCTGGTTTAAAATTACAGTCTTGAAGTAGTAATAACCCTAAGGTAAACAAGATCTAGTCAGAAATGCCTACTGAGTGCCTTCAGAAAGATATGAGATTCCTCTCATCTCACTTTCATAATCTAAAATGTAGGTATATGGTTGACACTAATGGTCCCTTTGTAATTTAGAAAGGGGAATGCAGGTCTGTTCCCAAGAGTGATTCATTTAGTCAGAAAATAAATTGGATACACATTCTGCTGGAAGTGCCTGGTCTTTCTCCACTGCCTACAAAAAAAAACCTCAAAAAGATCTCCACACAGTTAATGTTAAAAAAAAACCTCTCATCTCCAAACATTTAAATAGCTAATGGCAGAGGAGGAAAAAACTTACCCTCATTGTCTATGGAGCTCACAGAGTTACAGGTAATTTTGAAATATGATGTTCTCTGATTAAAAGACTTCCCAGCAGCCAGTTTCCAATATTTTTCTAATTCTGTCAAGCTTGTATAAACAAGAACTAATAAGAGGTGAATGTAGGCCAAATGATATAGCAGTATGACATTTTATAGGCAGTTTTTCAAAAATAAAACCAAATGGTTTTATTCACAACTTATGCAAATTGGAAAGAGGTTTAAATTAGAAATGAAAGTGAAAAAGAAGACACTTATAGAATAGCATGGGCATCCACACAAGGCATCAAAAGTTATTGGCATAACTCTTTGTAAAAAATTAGGTCTGAAGTAAAGATGGGAGGAATTATAGAGCAACTCAAAAGGAGAAGAATGACAGTTTATCACATTTGCACTCATTTTCTAAGATAACTTTTAAGCTCTCAAAGACTAAAACTCCTAGTAGATACCTCAAGAGGCTTCTTCATTATGGGTAATATATGCCCTCAAGGGATGCAGTTTTATGCACAGTCTTATACAGCACTTTGACTAAAGGTTATATATTTTCTCCCCAAAATGTTATTCCTGGGTGAGAAAACAGACCTGCAGGCCTTCATTTTTCCAGTTTTGAGTGGAATGTGAATTAATTTTTCACAGTTTCATAGTTTAAAAATGCAAAAGAAGTCTGGTGTTCCATTTAACACAGACTGCAGTACTTCACTCAGAAATATCTTCAGTACCTGCTTATTCCTCCTATACTGCAGAAGGTAATGGCAATGAGACAGAGAAAAACTTTGCTTGCTTTGATTAAAGCTGAATTAGATTGTGTTCCACTGTAATGCTTTCCAGTCACTTACTGCACAGTGTTTGGATTTTAGTAGAGAATCTCTGCATTTTCTTCCTTCTATTTTAATCTGAAAAGAACTTAAATCCGTAGAACTATTCATTAGAAAAACCTATTCCAAAAACAATTTTTGAAAATCCATAACTTTCAGATATATATGCAGTGAAGAATATGCATTCCTTACACAAGACAACAAAAAAACAGTCTTCATGCAAGCTTGAAGTTTGAATAGACTGTTGCTTTCGGTATTGGCCATTGCTAAGTGTTTCCAGAGAAACAATCCAAACTATGCAAAATGAGACCAATTATGAAAGAATATGTCACTGAATTATCTTTTTCCCCGAACAGATTAGTCTATGCCCTGAAGCATAAAGAAGATAATCCCCATGATTTTTTTTCTATCATGATCTTAGTTCTTTTAAAGGCTTACTCACAGTAGCATTTAATCTTCTGGGATTACAATAACCATTTCAACATTCAATATTCAGTGACAATCAGATGCTCATATCTACATCTAGGATGTCAAGGATATTTCCTAAAGCTCTCAGGGAAGTGAACTGTTACTCAGCATGCTAGAATACATAATTTTAGTCATAAAGCATCCCTTATGAACAAAACTCTTAAAAAATATTTTGTGGAATATGAACTCTCTTATTTGGCCAAGGACTCTAGCCATACATGAGACTAAACCACCTTGAAATATAAGTGACAGCATAAACTAATCCTCACACACATAATATATACACAGACATTTCATTTATAGGCTAAAAAATTAATATGCCACAGAGAAACAAAGCATACTTGTATGTATGGAAGAATCACCAAGAGCACTAGCACCATACGTAAATGACACTGTAGGAGATCAGAATTTTTTCCCCAGTGTGACTCTAAAAAGTGTACCTTCCACATATTTGATTAGATAAATTGCCTGCAATTGTACTCTTTTGGATGATCTTTTAAATCTAATTGTAATCCTAACAGGCCTATGTCACCATAGCTTTTGCAGCTATAAATCTTACTAATGACATCTTTACATCTTTGTTTCATACGGAATATACAGCAAAATTGTCAGATCAGTTCATGAAGAAGTGACAGGCTATTGTTCTTCCCTGCATTCATAAACACCTCATTAACACAAATTTAATGTCCATAACATTTTCGTGGCTTTGATTAGGTAAAGGAAGTTCACTATACTCTGTAAGGGTCAAAAGTGTACCATCACACTACGGAACATAAGTGAATGCTCACAAAAATCCAAACCTTATTTTTTTAAAGGAAAACTAGAAAAAAAGCTAGCAGCTTCATTAAGATCAATCCTTTCCAGCTGGTCTCGAACAATAAATATTTTTGTTTTGAAGAAGAATACATGAATTATTTATTTCAGTCAAAACAGAGCAGTGCATTAGTCCAGGTTCTCTACCTTCTGCCCAGATTCAACTGACTGTAGGCTATAAAATTACTCAAGGGAAGTTAGTTTCATTTGGATTAGCACACATATTTAGTGTATAATAACTCACAATACAGAAAGATCTCACACTGGGACTGAGAGAATGCCTTTTAATAAAAGAGATCTGGATTGCAATGAAGCCATGAGAATTTCTAGTCAATGGTGTATGAAATACAATTTTAAAATTGGTTATTCCATAACCTATGTTTCAATATCAGCTCAGGCAAAAAATAGACTTCACTTTCTTGCAGTGCATGTTGACTGCAAGAAGTGAAAAAAGAGCAACTGCAGCAACAGGCTGATCTGTAGGGCCAGAAGCAGGGAAAGCCTCAATGAGGGAATAAATTTCAATATCTAAAGCATGTTAAAACAAAGGGGTTTGAGCAGAAATTTACAGTTAAGTTTTTGGTAGTGTTACCTCAGGTCTCTGATCAGTCAGTAGCACTAATATTTTTTCAGTAATCTCTTCATATTTACAGCCCACTGCTTTCTCACATTCGGAAAAATACTAAGAGGGAGGTACCACGACCACATTTCTTGGTATGAAGTCGTTTCAAGGATTGTAGGGCTGCTAAGGTCTACAGCCAGTGACAGGACTACAGTGTTGCTATTGGCACAAAAAGCCAACAAATCAAAAGACCCTAATGAATTTTTTTAAAGTGTGAAATGACAGGGAAGAAGGACTTTCCTGATAAAGAACTTTGCCTGAGATTTCTTCCTGCCTTCCAACTTAATCATCCTTGATCTTCACCTGTTTGTTCCATATCCTTCCCCATCTTCCCTACCATCACATAGTCAACTTAGAAAGTGCAGTTTTCAGAATAGATGTCACCCCAGTGTCCTAAATGAATTACAGATTTTTAAAAATATAAGAATTCAGAATGATCAGCTTGTAGCATAACAACCACATATGCCTTCTGTTACATGATTCAGTTTATTAAATATGTGAGTTTTTCTCATAAGCCTCTCTAGTTGAGAAGGCGTTCATCTCAGCTCTGCAGGCTGCCTCTGTCGCTGGAAGGTTAAACATCTTTTTAGGTTCTGAAATACTACTCCAGTGTAGTCAATATTCTATGCCCACACAGATTTCCTGTGCCTTCAACAGGGCTTCTACAAGTGACTGTAGGAATATGTCCTCACTCAAATGCTGAGGCAGCCTCTTAAAATTTCTTTGCAAATGAAATCCAAGAGGGGAGCCTTCAGGGTTTCCTAGGCATAACTGAAGCCTCCTCTTGGAGAGGCTCTGGAGGAGACAGCATTTACAGCATCTTGTATGCATGAATAATGTAAACCATCAGGGTGATGTTTGTGCACAGTGAAAAGTAACTGCATCGTGCTTACCCTGTATAGAGTGTCCAGAGGGCTTTCAGATCAGAATTTTTTCAAAGTACAAACAAAAAATTATTTTTTTCCTAGTTGCTGTCTCTGAAAACTTCAACTGACAGTTGATCTGAAATGCTTACATTTATTGCACGTTGCAAAAATTTTGTGAGCCCAACTGCACTCTAAATTACAGATATGAAACTGCATTTGTCCTCAAGGTCTTCATTTCTGCCTTGGCAATCTGTCCTTGTGTCTGAAGCTCTGTTAACAACTGTTGATAAGGTATGAGCCATATGGAATCCATTTTGCTTTCTTATAATCACAACTTCTGTGATTTGAGCAGAAGTAAATCTGTAATAAAACCTTTTTATCCATGAGAGTGGTGACCATCACGCTGCGTCAGAAAATGTAATTTCAATTCTTATTTATCAGATACAGCTGCAACTCTGGGAACTACCATGAATTAATTTCATAACGAAAGTGGTCTTCCAAAATAATTTCAAATGAACTTTTAAAATACAGTGAAATGGTCATGTTAGAAAAATACTGCCTTTCACATGTGGTTTCTGGTACTAATTTCATACTAAAAATAAGGAGGAAAATTCTGGTGTTAACTTCAGCTCAGTTATTTGGGGACCCCAGAGCTGACAGCTGTGAGATAACACACATTTCAGGTAGGCAGAAAAGCCTGGGAGGGCTGCCTGAGTTCACCAAAAAAACACAGCTGTGCTAGCCCAGTTGAAGTCACTGCTAAGCGCTCTCTATAGCTGTAAATCCATACGTCTCATGAAAATCTGTTGTTACTCTGCGTAAATCCCTAGCACTCTTTAGCCTACATGACCCTTCTAATAGAGAGACATGTAATGTGATAGCCAGATTATTTCGATTTCTTCTCCATCAATGACTACAATATTCCTTTGGAGCTATGCTCTATTAAGAAACACAAGCAGAGATCAATACTCAGATCTGTATCTGTTTCAACTTTATTTGCTTATTCCCCACTGTGCTTTCTGTGGGGGAATGACATCTAGTACTTTCTGGTTTACAGTATTTTGAACAGCACCAAGATAATATGGTTTAGGAGAACTGTTTGCCTGAATATTAAACTCATATATGTAGGCCTGACATTAAGATAAAAGTTTGCTTTATTGGTAGAGAAAGAAAGAAAATTCAGAGTCTTTGTCTCTGCTCTAATCTTACCACATTTTTTTCTGCTCATTCTGTATCAGGTAAGAAATCTCATGCCTTGCTATAAAACCTCCTTTAGAGCCTCTGTGGTAGCACTTAACAGCAGCCTTTGAGCTTGAAAGCAGTGGATAAGGGAGGTGGTAGAGTAGTAGGCTCTAGTAAGTAGGCTGCAGACCACTCCAGACAGATGGTCCCTTCCCAAATTCCTGTGCTAACTGTGGGTATGGCCCCTCACCCTGCCCTTCACTCCTCCTCTGCTTCCAGCCTACTGGCCCTCTGCTGAAAGTCATTGTCCTTAATACTTTCCAGCAGAAGGGCTGGTACAGTAGCTTCACACAAAATCATTAAGTTATGTTAAACAGCTGTGGACACCTTGTTTGTGTGTTGTCGCAGTAACGACACGAAAGAAGGAAGACAAGAGACACCTGTTAGGAGAGTAAGAAGCAACTGCCGGGCAAGACCTGCCCTGTTTATTTTATATGCATTTTAGAAATCACTGTCCATTGGAGGGAAGAGCTTGTCGTCCCTCAATCACAGTGGTCAAAGGAAATGTCCATCAAACTTCTGTGCCCAGAAGAAAGGAATGTAAACAATAAGATACCATTACAATAACATGGCTATGTTTACATAGAAGTATGTGAGAAACTAGCTACAAAAGAATGATAACATCCAGAACTGCAAAAGTCAGGGCAGGCAACAGTGTGCAGCCTTATGAAACCAGGGCCCGTCCACTACCACATGCTGATGAGAAATAAGAGGGAGTAGCATCTCCGACCATCTCAATTCCATACCAGCTGGAGCACAGATGGGAGAGAGATGATCGAAAGCATGTTGGAATTTCTTTATACTTTCAGATCTTCACAGACAGGTGAGAAGAGAGGCCTGAGTTCCTGAAACAAGGAGTCCCTGCCTAGCAGAATCATAGAATTATGTAATTGTTGAGTCCAACCATTAAACCAGCACTGCTGAGTCCACCTCTAAACCATGCCTTTAAACACTATGTCTATGTGTCTTTTAAATACATCCAGGAATGAGGACTCAGCCACTTCCTTGGCAGCCTGTCCCAATAATTGACAACCCTTTCTGTGAAGAATTTTTCCCTAGTATCCAATACAAATCTACCCTGGCACAACTTGAGGCCATTTCCCCTTGTGCCATCACTTGTTGCCTGGGAGAAGAGACTGACCCCCATCTCACTATAGCCTCCTTTCAGGTAGTTGTAGAGAGCAATAAGATCTCCAAAGAACCTCCTTTTCTCCAGGCTAAACATCCCCAGCTCCCACAAGCTGCTCCTTGCTAGACTTGTCAGCCAGACCTTTACCAGCTTTGCTGTCCTTCTCTGGTCATGCTCTCGCACAAAAATGTCTTTCTTGCAGTGAGGGGCCCAAAACTAAAAACAGGATTAGAGGTGTGGCCTCACCAGTGCTGAGCACAGAGACGGTCACTGCCCTGGTCCTGCTGGCCACATTATTGCTGATACAGGCCAGGATGTCAGTGACCTTCTTGGCCACATGGGCACATGCTGGCTCATGTTCAGCTGGCTGTCGACCAGCACACCCAGGGTCTTATCCAACAGGCAGTTTTCCCAGTGTTCTGTCACAAGCCTGTAGTGTTGCATGGGGTTGTTGTGACTCAAGTGCAAGATCTGGCATCTGTCCTTGTTGAACTTCATAGAACTGTCCTTGTCCCATCCATCCAGCCTGTCCAGATCCCACTGCAGAGCCTTCCTGCCCTGCAGCAGACCAACACTCCTGCTGAATTTGGAATAGTAGCACATGCCTGAGCTCATGGGCTGCTGAAGGACACTCAAGCCCATGCAAAATGTTGTGTTAATGCAACTATAAGCATGGCTGCCTCTGCACACATCTGCATAATTACAACTCAAACACTTTCAAATTGTATTTTGAGTTTTCACGAGAACAGAAATTTGTATTTTTGGCAGAGGTACCAGTATCAAAATCACTGGGTACTTTTATTTCTAACACTTCCGTGCTTTCCTGTCTGTTTTGGGACTTTACAATATGGCTCCTTGCCTTGCTTTTCAGTTTTTCTGTGAGCAAGAACTGCTCTGTCCTCACCAGGACTTTTACAAGCCTTTGCTCATTTGAAGGGCAAGTATCCAGCGAATCTCAGTTGGAGGACTTGCATTTGGATTTATTCTTCCAACATGCCCACCCCATTGTGTGGGACTTAGTAACACACCCACATACTTAGGAGGGGCATTAATGCTTTAGGAACAGGCACGCATCCAAGAGCTTTGCTGGATCAGGATCAGAGTATTCACCACCAGATGGCACCCACAGGTGGAAAGTTTTTATTCCCTTTATTACATACTTTTATTATTTTTCTTGTGCAGTAGTGACTAGACACAAGAGTATTAGATACTATCCCGACAGCTGTGATTGTTTCTCATTGGTTTAAGGCAATATAATATTTTAAAACTGAATTATTTATCACTTTTATCTGAATAGTCATGTGAAAGCAGTACATCAGCAGCACAACACTCAAGTCAGAGTATGCTCCAACACCACATTCCCCCTCTGTTCAGACCCATTAGCCTGCTACATGTTCTTGTGCTTGAAGATCCAGCACAGCCCTGCAGATTTCATTTAATTTTCTCCACAAGCACTCCCAAGTCTCAGGATTGTGGACTCAGACGGAAAGTCTGCATGGCATCAAAGGCACCAAGATGAGGTACCGTAAGTGCTTACTGTGTATCATGTCACTGAGACACACAGGTTAATAAGTAGGTCTGAACACAATGTCTGCAGCATATCCTTCTGAGAACTTAGCAACAAATCATTACAGCCTGTACAATGTCAAGCTCTTGCCATGTCAGTAATACCAACTCTATTTTATAGTTCACGTTTCCAAAGCCAAATGCCACTCTGTTATGATCACATGTATTCTCAGATACACAGGAACGCTGAGTTGCATAGGCACAGTTTCAAACTTGTTAATGTTTATAGGAGCTGTTGTCCAACACAGTGGGAGGTGTGCTTGCTTCTGGAGAGTTTTTTTTGCCTACATAACAGAGCCTGAAAATGCGCCTCAGTGCATTTGGGCATGCAAGTTACAGAACCTCAACACCTCACGAAAATAATTCCCATCTATGGGAAACAGCCATTTTCACATGGATTTTGAGTCACAGAATGATGGAATATGAACAGACAGGATTTCATATGACAGAGGAAAAATTAAAATTAAAACAACACAAAACCAGTGCTATGTTTTCTTCTAATACAGTAGATCTCCAGAAATTTTCATGACCATAAACTCCATACTCCTATGGCAAGTCCATACTTCTAGCATCACAACTGGTTCTTTTACTTTTTTTTTCCCCACCGTTTCTCCCATCTTAATCCCTCATGGAGGCCTCTATTATTATTATGCAACTCAGAACAGTTCATCTAAGTACTATCTCATTTTTGGGTCTCTTTATTCAATCCAATATTAAGCAGGTTCCACTATGAAGATGGGTTCTGATATGGAAAGGTGCATACACATACAGGTTTAATACTTAGAAGCTGTTTGTGTTGTTTTTAAACACTGACAGTGAAATTCAATATAGACAAATACAGAAGGATGCAAATAGGGAAAAACAATCTAAGTTTTACATCAGCAGAAGAGGGCTTGGAGCTGATTCCTGACCAGATTGAGACCTTCTTCTTATAACAAACCATTTAAAGAAAACATCAACATGATACTGAGCAGAAGCCAAAGTAAATGTTCAAAATTATGAGAAAAGTAATGGCGAACTGTACTGGCTTTGGTTCAAGTAGAGTGAGTTTTCTCCATGGTAGCTGGTATCATGCTATGCTTTGGATTTGTGATGAAAACAGTGTTGAAAATAGAGAATTTTTAGCTATTACTGCGCAATGCTTTCACAGAATAAAAGCTACTTCTGTGTCTGCTGCACCACCAGCCAGTTGGCTGAGGATGCACAAGAATTTGTGAGGGGACAGACTGGCCACAAGAATTTGAGCCAGGACAGCTGACCCCAAATGATCAAAGGGATGTTCCATACCATATGGCATCATGCTCAGCATATAAAGATGGGGGGAAAAACAGCAAGTGGGGGATGTTCTGAGTTATGATGTTTGTCTTCCCAAGTCACCATTATGCATAATGGATGTTTTCCTGGGGATGGCTGGACACCTGCCTGCCAATGGGAAGGACTGACTGAATTCCTTGCTTCATTTTGCTTGTGTGCATGGCTTTTGCTTTACATATTGAATTGTCTTTATCTCAACCATGAGTTTTCTCCTTTCTACCCTTTTGGTTCTTGTCTTCATTCCACTGTGGGAAAGTGAGTGAGCAGCTATGAGCTGAGCTGCCTACCATGGTAAAGCCTGGTGTGCCACCATATATCTCCTTGTACACTCTGTGCTGTTCTTGTGCCCTTCTCCATAACAAAATGGAGCTGAGAAAAGATAGCAGAGAAGCAAAACCACATTGAAGCCAATTACAGAAATAGTTTGAAGCTTTTTTCTGAATTATTCCCATGATAAGGAACAACTGAAATTACTAGTCTTATATCCAGAGTCTACCTGAGGGTACGTTGCAGAAGAGATCTATGGAACTGTGAAGATGTGAACAGGAAAGAAATGTTCAGAATTCAGCAGCTCAAACAGATGAACCTGTGTCAGGTTAAAAGTAAGCAGGGCAGAAAACGTCCCTGTGAAAGAGCCTGAAGAGAGCTGGGGAATTCCTTGCAGCAGCAGAACACACAAATCTAGTAAATCCACATGAGATTAGAAGGAGATTGAACAAAGAAGAGAATACCAAAAGCATAATGTGGTTCTGAAAGACTGTGAGATGCAATATGTTAGAGCATAATCTAGGGAAATATCATCCAGGGCTTGCTCCTCTCTTACACACTTCCCTGCACCTGGCTTCTCAAATTAAGGCTGTTCTTGCATCTATATTCATTTTAAAGGGCTACAGAAGGCAGTTTCTTGGTTTGTCACCTGTGTAGTAAGGTCAGGGTTGTTTCTAATGGGAATATTAATTTGCAGGATGCTCAAAAATAGAATCAAAAAGTTTCTATTTAATATAAGATTTTCAAAGCAGAATGTAGCCGTGGAAGACAGCCCACATGAAGAACAACCTAGTGCTTACCACTGGCTTGTGACTTCCCAGGACAATTTTGTTGTATAGCCTAAACTGCAGAAATAGTGAACTTGCATGGAGAAAATTATAACCAAAATGAGGACAGTGTTAAAAAGTTAAGAAAAAAGAAAACACCAAGAAGACTAACAAAGAGCTCCAGGGAAGAATCAGAAGGAAAAATTGTTTTCAACAGGGCAGGGTCAAGGAAACAATGGTTAAAGTAAACACAGCTTTCATTTGGAGAGGTGAAAGAAAATTGAAAAGGAAATTTTAGCTCCTGGTTCTTCAAAAAATGTCTGAAAAAAAACCCTCACAGATAAACAGGTGCAAATAAAATCTCTGCCTGGAGGCCTCTCAGTTCAATAGTTCTCAAGAAACTGAACTGGCCTATCTAATTTATTGGGCTATTAACCCCAAGAAACTAGCTTTTATGGAGCCCTAGCAACCAGAAACCACTATGAGAGGGTCTTTGCTCACATACCACTTTTATGTCCAAGGTCTCCCAAATTCTTAAGGCACGTTTACATCACTCTAAGAACAATAAACTGCCTTCCTCTAACAAAACCCCAGCTACAGAAAACAGAGAAAAGAGCCATTCGTGCAGCAGAGAGGCTCTTACCTGGAAGGAAGACTTGGTGACAGGCGAGAGAAGCCAATTAACTCTCTTGTGACTGCTGCTTGGTAAACAGACATCACCCTAAATCACATTAATTAGTTTAATTTAGAGTCTCACAGAACACTACACAGTGGCAGGAATGCAATACTGCAGTGCACAGCAAATGGGAAATTGCTAGTGGGCATTTTGTCATTCCTGTTCATCATAGGTCTGAGTGGATGAAAAGTGTTTGTATTTCCCTGAGTACTGAGTACCAAGGCTGATACCTTAAGGAACAAAAGTAGAAACCATGTCACAGGAAGGAGTGTGAAGGAAGAAAATGTGAAGTATGAATGAGAAAAATGCTCAATTGACTTAAAACAAGAGGACTTAGACACTGTAGACCAGAGAAAGCCTGGAGACTGGTCACAAGCTAACGCAAAACAGATATTTAGATGGGTCTGCATGTTTGGAGATTTATTTGTTTATATTTCGACATTGATTCAAGCTGTGTTTCACATGGAGACCTCTAAATCCATAAGAAAAGATTAAACATTTGAATAGTGGATTTTTTTTTTTGCCCCATCCTTCTTGTGTTTTAGCTGGAAGGCTGTCAAGGATGGACATCAGAGTGAAATAAGTTTAGGTTTTAATTATAGGTGCGACATCTTCCCTAGGCTATTTCTGAGCTTTTCCTACACTGAGAATGTTGGGGGAGTGACAGTTTAGACTACTCTAAAACCACACAAATGGGCTCAGTGTGGGATGAAGCATCCCTTTGGAGAGCTAATTGAAAGAAGCGTTCCACAATAGCTGCTCAAGGCCAGATCTCTATTGAAGACAGTTTGGCCAAAACAACTGTTGACAAAGCAGCCAATATCTGAATCAGCTGCTTGAGCCAGCCTCTGGCACAGCCTGCTTTCTGCCTTTCTCAGGCTGGAATACAGAAATCACAGGTCCCTGTGTGGTGCAATGGTTCTTGATGCTGCATCTCTACACTCTGGGCAGAGAAACCTTCCAGTTTCAGAAAGGTAGCATGCTGGCAGTTGATTCCAGTGTATTGAGAAGTGCTAGATCTAATAATTTTTATTTATAGGTTAACATTGGAATGATTTGAGAGATAATATCTATTGTTAGATCAAACTGCAGTAGCTGCAAATTGTTTTAAAAGGAGGTGTAAATCTACGTGTGTTTAGAGATTTAGCTCCTCAGCTGGATGCTTGCAAAGTCTGCAGGTTGGGTGCTGTTTGCACTGATTTAAAGTTCTTTTATCACATTAGAACTAGCTCTGTGGGAGAACGTGTCCTCTTCCTCTCAATGCAGTTAAAAAACCAAAACTATCAGAGCATTTTTTTCTGCAAAATTCCTCATTAAAGGATATTAATGGATAAGCAGAAAATAATATGGTGGGGAAAGGAAGAATATTACTCTACACCTTAATTATTTTTTTTTCCAGGATCAGAAATCAGATTCCTCAATTTACAGTGATGTGTAATGTCATATCCACCTAAAAATAAATAATATAAACCTACATCAGATTAAGTGGTTTTTACATTTTCTGTGTAAATTAAATCAGATTTCATCTGGAATTCACTGACACAAGCAGTGAACTCTAAAATGCTCTTTTCATCCAGACATTGTTCAGAGAAGAACTGCACTCAAATTATTTTCACTGTTTGCACCAACTTAAATGTCAAAAGAAGGAAGACGCAAAAGTGCATGAGGGCATAGAGTTTTTTGCATTCTGATAATTTAAGATACTAGTGATATGAGTAGCAGCTATTTTAAGAACAGAATATACACATTCCCATCTATGCCTTTCCAGAATTACTTTTTTTACTGTATCTAACAGTCTTTGCAGTGCTCTCCACAAATTACAAACATAATTAATTGATTGTGGTCTGTATTAAACTACTCCAGCAGGGGACATCACACATGCAGCTGTCAGCTGCAAAACTCAATTCTGTCCCTCAGAGCTTTGTCTTCCACATTTACATTATGCTGCACCTGGAAGACATTTTTCACCATTACCAGACACATATAAACCGTAGCTTGAAAGTATAAATAAACATACAGAGGAGCTACTCATTAAGACTCAAGCATCTATTACAGACAGTCATCAGCACCAGACAGCACTAGACATACAGCAAAGGAGGATGACTTTCTCTTCCATTTTATTAATTCTGTGGAAGTTTGCAAGTCTTCCATTTAAAAATCAGTTGTCTCAAATTTTTGCTTCTTTAGCTCATTCAATTACAACCAGTATTACTTACTGGACCTGTTCCTCATGAGAAAGTGGTGATCATTTAATACATGATGCACAGGCACTGCTCTGCATTACGCCTTTTGGGCTACACCAATACCATTTGCATATGTAAGGTAGCACTGCAGAGTGTCGAAGTTTTCCCATTTGTCCAGCAGCTGAAAACGTATGGCTGTAACTCAGTCAAAGTCTGCCTGCTGTCAGAACCAGATGACAATGAATGATTAGGTGACAAAGGATGACATTAATTTCCTTTCTTGCGTACTGGTGGTCATCAAGCATAAAATCACAAGTTTTGGTTAACCTGGGACTTCTAAAAGTCTGCTGAAACCTGTTTTAAATGACTGCTCAAGAAACAAGGAATAGCAAAGTGTTTGTAGACCAAATTACCTAATAACAGGGAAACAGTGTGGAAAAACTAGCCTGAAAAAGTGTTTTAAACAAATAATAATTTTAAAAAATTTAACAGATGAGTAGGACTCTGATGCTGGCGGCGCAGAAAGAAGAGCCAGAGACAGCTGTGTTCAGGTTCAAAGGAAAGGAAGAAAGGAAGGCACAAGACCCACCTTCTTTATTTTTTATACCCTTTTGGAAATTACTACTCATTGGAGGAAATCAGTTCTTCCTCCTTCAACTACAGTGGTCAAAGGAAATGTCCATCAAAGGTCTGTGTCCATGAGAAAGGAATGTATATGATAAGATAGAGTTACAATAACATGGCCATGTTTACAGAAAAATAACCTTGAAAACTAGCTACCATGGGATAACAATTTTCAGCAGCAAAGAGCAAGGCAACAGGACTCTGGATTGGAATTTTTTTTCCACCCTGTTTAGCTCATGCGTTTTGGCACTGATTCATGGCCTTATCTCCCCTGTCAGCACTAATACTTGAACTAATGTAATTCATTAAGTTATGGGTAAAAACGAGGAATGTTCATTATTTTGACCATAAGACTAGTTTAAATGTTTCTCATACAGAAATTGTTTTGTCCCCTGACAAAGACTGCCTTGAATTGAAAAACTGGTTTTCTCATCAGTTTTGTTCTAAATTTGCAATGCCTCCATCTCTATAATTTTCTATTGTAATTGTTTTTACTCTGATAACAAATAACTGTGTTATTTGTTAAAAAAATACTACCCTTAATCTGCTTTTAAAGTAATTTTAATTTAAAATACAAATACATTCTTTAAAGTGGTTGTATTTCAAGGTTTCATATCCTACAGATAGTGGAACATGGTTGGTAGGGCACTGTCATAACTGGCTAGGACAAAATAACTTCATACTGTCCATGAATGGAGGGTTCCTTCTTTTCTTTTTTCACTCCAGGTTGCAGATTCCTGGGCTCAGAGCATCACAGGGGGACAGAATCCCTAGTTCATCTCCCTGAAAAGTAGCAAGAAACAAATGGGAAGTAAATAAAAATTGAGACAAAAAGTATCTTTTTAGTATATAGAAGTGCCTTACACCATTAAATCTCTAGGAGATATAGATTCCCCAAGGGCTGACAGCTGCAAACCCAAGCCCATGACAGACATCTCATTCACACTGCTCCTGCGCCCGGTCTCGTCCATCAGCTGTACTATGAAAACATTACCACAGCATAAATGTTTAATACTGGAGAGAGAGAATGTGATTGATATAACTAGAAAGCAAATCCAGTCATGTATTGACTGTGCTGTTTCACTTCCCCTGCAGCCTGACTCTGGGACTTAATGAAACAAAAGGAGTACATTAAATTCATGCTGACAACAAAAACTAAAGCAGGGATCTTTGAGCTATTCTAGGAAGCACCTGTAAAAGTTAGTTGGCTTAGAGCAGCACTAAGCCAAAATCTTCATGGGGAAATACGTGATGACGTAATGTGGTCATCCCAAAAGCATGACTATAAAACTTTATAGCACACCACGCTTTGCAAGCCTCTATAAAGATTTTATGGCTGTGCATCTGGGATGAGTGCTTTGCTCAGGAGTGATGGAGCCACCAGTGAGTTATGTAAGTCTCTGCCAGAGGAGCAGCATAGAACATAAACATTTTTATGGCACTTCACACCATGTCATTTAGTAATCTGGGCATGGACTCTCAATTTTACTTATTTTTGGTCCCTGTTGGAAGAGCAATGGTTAGAAACACTGTCACATGTCACGCTGACCGCTGGCCACACCATAGCCCGGGCAGGCGACAAGTTCTGATGCCCCAGCAGTGTGGCAATCAGAGTCCCTGTCTGCAGCTCGCAGGGCTGTCTGCAGAAGGCTCCAAAGAGAGCTGGCAGCAGTGAGAGTGTTGCTAGGTAACAAGGGCGCGAACAAAGGACGAGAGAGCACCTTCTCTTAGCCTAGAGCCCCAGCTTTATTCAACCCTTGAGGGGGCAGAAGATCTCACTGAAAAGAAGACTCGAGGAAAAGGCCGTTGGGGAAGGGGTGACAGCATTTTTTAAACCGGGGGAGAGAGAGAGAGGGGAGCAAAGGAGCAAACCAGTAGGGAGATGACAAGGTGTGACAGGGAACCAATTACAGAGGAGTAGGGGAGGAACACATTTGAACCAACCAATAATAATCTAAACAGAACAGAACTTTCCAGAGCTTCTTGCATAATCAACGAACCCCATTATTAAACATAAAGAACTTGAACCAATGGGGATAAAGGAACACAGAAGTCTCTGGAACAAAGGGAGGAAATGCTGCAGGAGTGACATCCAGTGGGCAGTAGCCTTAGACCATGGCTTCGCCCTCAGGTGCGCCCTCAGGGTCGGAGTCCTGGGTGGGGAAAGCTGCCCACTTTATGTCACTCAGCCCCAAGGTGGGCTGGGCTACCGCAACAGTCATATGAGGAATGGTAGAACCCATGTCCATCACCACCTCCTTCAGCACCTATTTATATAATGGAAGTTTTGTCATTTCAGTTGTACAGTTGTAATGTGACTTACAGATGCCTGTGGTATTGCCATCACCACAGGTATGATGGACATGTGCTCAGAAGGAGCCAAGAAGAGAGCAGTGGCCACTGTCCTGGCAGACTTAACATTCCTCTTCTCCCATAGCCTCTGCACCTCTCTGAACACATTGCAGAATGAAGTGTGAATCATTCCACTGCATCCCTTCTGATGGGCTCTGTGCTTTGTGGGTTTTCTGTATATCAAGTTATCCAGCCAATATACAACACAGTCCCTGTAATTAAATTGGCACTATGCAAATCTAGGCCCCATAGTTACACAGAGACCTCAACAGAAGGCAGTTAATCTGTCCCCTTCCCGTCTTTACACAGGGCAATGTTATCCAACAACCACATTCTCAGAGACCTACTTGAAAGGAAATGCTGCTATATATATCCAGGATTTCATCTCATGTGTTAGAAAAGAGCCTGGACCCATCTTCAAAGAAGTGCTTGGGACATTATCCAGTCCGGAGACTGCCGTGGAAGGTGTACAGCTGATTATTTGAAGGAAACAGAGCTAAACCTCTAGAATCCAAAGCAAGCATGACTTTATGAATTTACTTCTTTTATTCTCTTAAGTTTGTATGTTGTATTTGTCTCTCTTATATGCAATAGTGGTGGCTTTCTCTGGGGGCCAGAATTCAGGATGGCTTTTTGCTGTTTCTTCCATGCATCCTTAAGTAGAGGTAATTTAGTAAAGAACTGATCAACACACATTTGTCTAACTGGTCATCCTGAACTGGGAAATGTCAGCAGCCAGACAAGGTCTACTGGATCCTTTTATTTTCAAAAATGTGCTTTACTTGATTTTTAAGAATTTTGTATTCTTTCTTTGTTGCAATCTGATCAAACTATCCACCAATGAAGAAAGACTACTTTGAATTGTATGAACTTCCTTTTATATTGGGTTCTTTGACTACTGTAGTACTACTGCTGGCATCTGCTAACAGTTTTAACATTTCAGAATATTGGGGATTTGGTTTGTGAAAACAGCTATTAGAAAAAGATGGTACACCATGTACACTTTTGTTACATTTGTAATATATGCATTGCTGTATGTATACATGTATAAAACATATTTTAGTACTTCAAATAAAGAAATAAAGTGCAGAACAGTTTGAACAGCAAATGTTCCTCAACCTACAGAGAGATGGGAGGATGTATTCATCAAATGGGTTGTATAATCAATGACAAAATTAGAGGGGGATACAAAAGAGTATGAAAGAACAAAAATAACAAAAAAATTGGGGCCAAGTAGTTCGTACTGAGCAAAAACCCTAAAATAGTTAAGGCTGTGTCCCGGGGCAGTATTCTTCTTCGTCTTCTGCAGAGTACAACCTGGATCTGAAAAATGCTACACAGAAAAAACAAACAAAACAAAACAAAACAAAAACAAAAAGAAAACAAAACAAACAAAAAACAAACCAAAAACAAACAAAAAAAAACCAAAAAACAAAACCAAGGAAAAAATCTCCCTCACACTTTCCACTCTGTGCATTCTGCTTTAGAAAGGAAAAAGCAAACCTTTCTGCTTTCCACCCCTATTCACATACCAAAAACAGTAAAGACACATGGAGATGATATGTATTTCCTGTTGTCATGCATCAACAGAGCTGTTTAATAGGCTCCAGTCCCCTGAGTAAAACTGCAGAAAACACAGGGGTTTACAGGTGGCAATGAGGTCCAGTTCAAAGACAGTAGACTTGCTATGGTGTAACTGAAGACTTAATTTGGTCCACAGAGTGTTCCATTGATGGCAATCACATGGGAGAAGAAAAGAATCCAGTGTGAACTTCAAGTCTAGGTTATGTTCACAGGGGCTGACAGACAGGAACAAAATTAAGTGTCTTTTTCATTGCTCACAGAGGACATCTGATATGGAAATAATTTGGAGATGGTAGGCACCGAACCTCACAATGACATTTTCAGAATCATTTTTCAGCATAGAACTGCACTTTAAACTACTGTCAGATAATTAAAGGATTTGTGAGTGTCAGGTGATGCTACTGCTATCTGATGCTGTTACCTTTTTGTCAGAGACCATAAATTTATGTCACTGAAGAAGAGGAAAAGCAAACAAACAACACATTAAATTATGAACCAATTGCTCTCTCTTTTCACCCAGTGGCAGGATCTAAGGGAGACCTTCATCATCTGACTTCTCAAAATGAGATTAGTGGAGTCCAGAGCCATCCACCCTGGCAATGTATGGTTCATCAAATGCTTTGGGAGGGGTTTCTGCAAACGCTATGTGTGTGTGATTCAACACTGAAATCAATGTTTGTGCCTCACCTTGGGCACTTTCCTGAATGTCTAACCTCCCTCCATAACAACCTGAAAGCTTCAGCATTGGGAGAAAACTCAACTAGAGAAGAAATAATGTTGGGGGAAGACCTCTATTAATCACTAACCGTGTGGTTTACAGAGCTGCACATGGGCTGGGCATGGGTCTTATGTAGCAGACCCAAGTGTAAAAACAGGGAGCCTTTTCATACAGTTCATTGTGGCCCTAGCAGCACCAAAGTCAATTCAACAAGCAGAGCCAGCACAAGGGCAAATTGAACAAGGCAATATTTAGAAACATAGTTGGATGGCAAAGCGTGGAAGGACACAGAGTCTTTCAAAGATGCCCAGGAGAGTCAGTCAGGCTCTCGCACCTGTACAGACACTCTTTCTCAGCAGCTGGCAGCAGGTTCTGCTCTGCTGCTTTAAGGGAAGCTTATCTAGCTTTGCTTGCAGTGAAGCATGAGATAAGGTTAGACAAAATATTCACATGGCTGTTTCTAAAACCTTCCTCTGTTGCTTTTTCTATTGCTAAATGACAGTGACTCTGTACGAAGAAGGATTCTGGTCAAGTATCACAGTGTTTCAGATGGGAGGAATTGCAGGTGCCTGAAACCTAGCTGGTAACATAGAACATGGAACTCAGTGAGGTACAACAGTAAGCTTGTCCTGGAGATGAAAGCAAAGGGCCTGCTTTGGGTTGGATTTTTACCTTGACATAGTGTCAGTGCAAGTTAAAAAAAAAACAACACACTAACACCTTTTCAGATGTACAGATAAGCCTACCAAAAGACAAGAGGGATACAACACTGAAATCACAAACATGGCTAAGGACTCCTTCTACAGTGATGTGCATTGTAGTACATCAATCATCTCTAGGTGCCTAAGTATACAAGGACAGGAGGTGAGAGCATCCTGTGTGCCAACACTCAAAGACTTGATGCCCATTGATGTGGGAACTGACAGCTAGGTTTGGGCACATTCAGCGTGTACCCGTGAGAATCTTAGCATAACAACAGAGCAGGAATCCAAAATAATGGGGCAAAGAATGTCCACCTGCAAGCGGGAGGTTGTTTTCTTCTAAAGTGTGTATCAGTCGTGCCTAGCCAATAATGTGTAATGTAGTAATTTAGAGGCCAATGAGAGAATAATACAAGTAGCAGCAATATGTTATAAAAAGGGCTGTAATAAATTAATAAATGGCTTTTTGGCCTTTGGCTTGTGAACATGTTGTGTTGTCCTTCTCTACCTTCCACACATTGATAATTCTTTTTTTCAGGTAGGCACTTAACTTTTGCTATGTGAATGATTTTCAAAGACCTGGTAGGTATTAAAAACCCCCAAATACCCACAGCTCGTTACCATGCTTTTATCAGTACATGGCTCAACATGGAGCACCCCTGACTTGCCACAGGTAGTCTGCAAATACTGTTAAATAGACTGAATGGAATTAAGCACAACATTTAGAGACTGACTGGTTCTCTAAAAAAAAAAAAAAAACAGTTAAGTGCTTTGATTGTTCAAGTCCCATCTTCTGTCATGAGACTGCTGGTGAAAACTAGGCTCTGAGCTCTGCAGTGGGATTTGATACCTTAGGTTTAACCCTTATATTTTTCAAATCCTGCATTGCCTGGTGTGTATGCTTTATATCTCGTTGGTTGCTGTTCTCTATAGACATAACACTAGCACTCTGTACTCACCAAGGCCATTTGGGCTGCCCAGACCCGAGCTTCTAAATGGGAGGGGGGGAAGCAAGCTAGGGGGAAACTGTAAAGTTTTAATTGGTGAATCTATGCTGATATGCAAATGGACCAAGTCTATAAAGGTGTGGAGAACTCGTGACTCGTCGTCCATTTTGGGTGATGCCCCAAGGGTGATGCTTTGCCTGCCCTAAATGTACCTTTGTAGGCCCTTCAAATAAATACCCACCTTTTATTCCCCTACTCCTGCCTGGCCTCAGTTTTTGGGCTAGTCTTTCAGGCATCAGATTGGCAATACTCAGTGCGTGGCTGCCTTGATGTTCAAGGTGGACAACCTGCTAACCCATAGTGCAGACCTCTGCCTTTCCACTATGTTTGCATATTAGTTTAAACTGATAGTTTCTCTGATAACATCCTGCTTACCTTGGTAAATGAGGTGAGGCTTGTTTATTATTTTGTTGTCATTCACAAGTATGCACTTAAAAGAAGAAAGAAGACTTGCAGAATAAAAGGGAGAATGTGTGGAATCCGAAGTTGAAAACTTCTGTAAATATTTCTGTTCATCTCATTATTTAAACCAATGTGTTTTCTTCACCTGTAAACAAAGTCAAGTTAAAATACTGCCAAACATGCTTGATCAATCTAGCATTCTATGTGTTCTTTCTTCTTGTTGTACATGGTAAGGAACTGAAAAAAATTAGAAGATGAGAAAGAGTTAACTATGTGCTACTGTCAAACTAACTGATGACACAGTTAGGATGTAATTGCATCCCAGCACTTCAAACTAACCTGTGAAATCCAGATCTTGTACTGAGTCCAGATTTGAGATGTGGCTGGTTTGGGATCCTTTGTCTCCCTTTTGAAGGACATGGTGCAGAAAGACTTATGGAGGAAAACACAAAGGTAAATAAGAAAATTAATCTAATATTTTTTGAAACACCAAATGAAAGTTACTTCTAACAATGGAAAATCCTCCAAAGGGAAGGAATAAGAGTCCTTTTGTTTGAGCCAGTAAATCTTCTCTAGACTGATGTCAAAGAGCTATAATCTTGCATTGACTGTGCAATGGGCTACATGACTCAAAGCTTTTCTGTTTGCTGTGCAACAGTTTTATCCTCTCCTAATATAAATGTCCTGAAAATTCAGATTGACAGTGTTGTAACTGAGGAGAAGGGGTCACTGTAGTATCATTAGGTGAGATTCTTGTAGGCAGGAGTCGCACCTTGAGCTTAGATTAGCTTGCCCCACAACTCTCCCTGCACTTTGGAATGAACTAGACCAAAGCATCATTCCCTCCCCATTCCAGCACATCCCTCACCAGCTTCTAGCAACAGGGTCAAACCCCTCTAGTGCCCCCAGGAAGCAGATCCTGAGCTACTCCCAGAAGGCTGGGATTGACATGGGTCTTCAACTATCCACATGACATTACTCAAATTTGCAGTGGAATACCAAAAGTGAATTTCAGTTTACCTGTTCCACTTTACCACCACAAATAGTAAAACTCTCTGATTGGCCCTCTGATCCCTCAGAGGTATGAGATCCTTCAGTAAAATTATTATATTAATTTTGTAATTAAATATCCTATGAAAACAAAAAGCAGTGGGCACAGAACCGAACAGAAGAGAATCAAATAGAATTTTTTGCTGGCTTGCCATACCTCCAATATGGCAAATCACTCTGAAATGTAGAAAATCAAACAGCAACAGTCAGGTAACAGTTTGCATTTCAAATACTACCAACCAAGATAGAAAATATAACCTGGTACGTGTGACCTCTTCTTGGTTTTTTTTTATTTAAAATTATGAGATCTTTAGCTTCTACGTAGTTGCAAGTCATAAACAAACAGATAAAGTGATTCATCTTATGGTCTTATCCAAAGGAAAAAATTTCCTAACAAATCACAGAGCCAAAGATGAAACCCCTGAGGTTATATCTATATCTGCACTAGTAAAGCAAACATGCCAGGGCCTGTTTTCTGTCTCTGAGATCAGCTGACACAATGTGGCCAAGTGTCTTCTGCTAAGTTCTCTTAGCCTGCAAAACAGGGTCATCCAAACTGCCACAGCGAGTAGAACCCCTGCCATTTGCTAAGCCCCACACTGAGCCTGGAAATTCTTTGAGAAAACACTAGTTATTCTGGCTGAAAAGAGTGCCAGGAACAATTTCAACAAGTGCCTGGGAATGTTGTGACTTCATTTAATTCAGCAGTATAAGTGCAGCCTAAGTCTCAATTATCAGAACTTGATTTAAATCTGTAGAAGTAACAGCAAGGCAGGAAGTTAGATCTGGTACTTTTACATACGGGACTATCTTTAAACTGAGTGTCTGACTCATTATGAAAAGGAGACTCACTGTGAAAGTCATAGTAGGATTAAGCATCCTGACATTTGAGAGATGTTCAGATCTAGGTTATCTGGGTCTGAGATTATGCTTAAAGTATATCTCTAACTGAAACACTCTGCTGACATCAGTCTTGAGAAATGAGTATAAGGTACTCTCCTACTGCAACCACAACAGTAAATATTAATGCTGAGGGACTATTTTTAGAGTGTAGCTTCTCTGCAATGAACCGATACAGAATCTATTGTACCTGGAGAACTGTTTCTGAAAATCTTAAAAAAAACCCCTGTGAAACTGACCTTAAATATCTTCTTTCTTATGAGTGATAACACCACCAAGTTCTTGTGTTCTGGTCTGCAAGATTACAGAGGCAAACTGAAGCATATAACATCAGCACAGAGGTATTGCAAATTGCCTGTGATTAGGCAGACCAGTATACACACAAAGATTTAATCAAATGCAGAGCAAAAGATCAAAGGGAATTAGAGATGTGTAGCTCTGAAACGAAGACCAGATTTCTTTCCTCTTTGCCTCCTATGATCCCCAATTCCTTTTAAACCAGTAGGAATTCCAGAAGACTCATGCAAGTGACAAGAGCTGTGTGTTCTGTGCTTATGAGTTTCAAAAAGAAACTGTTCTCAAAGTTCAAAATCTACACAGTTCTCCAAAATCTGTTTATTCACTGTGTTTTTAAAGGCAGACCTACTCAATTGGCAAAGCGCTTTACTCAGGTAGTCAAGAGGAAAGCAACTCACACAGGGTAAGTAAGCAGGAGCAAACCGATAGGTGGAGCATGGCAGCTGTTAGACATAATCCCAGTCGGGGTGTCAGATTGTTGTTGTGTCTCACAAGCCCTGTGGCTCCCTTTAATTTCAGGGATTGACTGCTCTTTTTACTCCCACAGCTGTTGCAGTCATGGGCATTATCCCTGCAACTCCTTCTACTATTGCAAAACCTTGTGCATGAGCAAAAGTCTGCAAGGCCCTCTCTTTCTCTTGAGAGGAATGCAATCTCACTTCTCCTTAATGCAATAGCATTAGCATAATATTTTAGAGGGGACTCCTTTCAAAAAGGATAGGAGCCAAGCCAGTCCTGTGGAAGGTATTGTCCAAATGATTAAAAAGCCCAGAGGCAAAATGTCTGCTGAAGCACAGACCAATATCACAGCAGTTGGAAAGCTCAGGAAAGGTCTCATAAAAGTTTTTCTCATTCACCAGGATATCTGAATTAGGGACATTGCCTGACTTGTTATTCCGCTCTGTCTATGTGCTCAATAAATCCAAGATCTGAAATTTAAATGGCTACTTGACATGTCTGTTTTAAGCAGTTTCACCTCTATGGTCTTCCTTCAGCTTTGGTTGTTTACCAAAGTGCTGACCCTTGAACTTTATTTCCCTACTAATCTTATCTTTTACAGATCTCTAGGAAGTTGACATATGGATCAGTGTCACCAGAGTGACTGAACAAGGTAAACTTAATAATCCAGTCTGTGTTTTTACATATTTACATAGAAGGATGAAGCAAATGCAGGAGAATAATCTGTGTTTGATTTTAAAGGACATGAGAACATGATGTCCTGATTTTGCTAGATAGAGTCCTTCTGCTTTCTCTAATAATATCCTTATTGCAAAATCCTAAAAGTGATATAATAAACACTCTTTGAAAAATAAATGTCTAGTTCATTTCAAGGCAATAGGTGTATCTTGGGCTAAATATAAACTTGGAAACAAAAGGCTGAGAAGTTATTTACTCAAATGAAAGTTATTGACAGGTTAAAGTATCTTTAAGCTTCTATTTCTTTATCCTGAAATATTTCTTCTCTAAATATACCTCATCTGCTTCTGCTTCACAAACACTGAAATAAACTTGTTTCTGCTCCTGATTGCAGATGACATAAGCAGTGGAAAGTGAGAAAATATTAGGACTGATAGTACAAAGGAATAAAGCAACATTATACCTCCTTTCTGTCCCTATTTCTATAGACCTAACTTCTGCTCTCTTCCTATTAACTGAAGCTTAAAATGAGAAAAGCCAACACCCATCACTAATAATAAAGTGTTAAGAAAACAGTGGAAGCTCTCTCTACATTTTTAAGAAATTCATATTAAGAAGTCAAGGTGGGAGGGCAAGGAGGCACTTCCCTCCAAGGCAAAACTTAAATGTCAGTATAGATTATCAGTTAAAACTGCGTCATTTTGTGCTTATTCCTATGCCAAAAAAATCCAAGCACAAGCTTAATTATAGTAATCAAAATATAGATGGAGGATAGATTGTCAGTGTTATTTTCTTCAGATGATTGGTATAAGCAGGATAAGCAGTCTCCATTTGCTGATAAATCTGCACCTACATTAGTACATTTTGTCAGTATGGTTATAAAAGCAAGCTTCTCACCAGTGTTGGATAAGATCTCATTGGGAAATCACAGAATAGAGAAATCATTACTTATTTGCCAACAAAAGGGCAGAGAAAATATTTAAGTTGATCCCTACTTTTAAGAAATGTTTAGCCTTTGCTCCGTGTCTGGGAGTTATATCTGAAATCATTATTTACATGTGTTGACACACAGCCTCTGCCTTTTTTCCTGTAGTTATATTCTCTAAATTCAAGGGTAATCTTATAATCATGCAGATGCAGAGGTTGCACAGCTCAGGTTTTTACGTGCTATAATATAGGCTTTTCCTGGAGAAGAATCTGGTAATTTTACAGGTGTCCCTGGTTTTGCATACACAAATACAAGGTTAAAACTTATAAACTGGTTGGGTAATGCCAAGGCAACTGAGCTGGCCATGTGGGTGTCCATATGCTCTGTGTATGATGCTGTAGGTACAAGGGGCTGCTGTGAAATATGGTCTCTGTCACAAAATTACAGACAGGAATGTCCTTCTGCTTCATGTTCACTAAGTCCTCTGATGACTGACATTTCCTGAAGCAGGCAGCATGGAGCGGCTTGATACCATGTCTAAATCACAACCAGCCTCTTAGTTTTCTAAATTATGTCATTCCCTGTACTCTTGCTGAGAAATATTATCTAACCAGAAATAAAGGACTTGCATAATCAGTACTTGGTTACTTCCAAATAAGCACATAACGATTGTGGAAATCGTTACCATACATTAGATTTTATAATTTTTGTCATAGAGAATTTCTCCATGTCTACTAATATGCCTTTCTAATTGCTATCAGAAACAGTGCTTTCACCCTCCACCTCCTCAGTTCTCCTCAATTTTTCTCACCATGTGAGAAAATGTTTCCCAGCCCCAAAACCCACAAACTACTTCCTTATAAATCTTCCCTAATTGCAAAATGCCAGCAATATCGTGTGACAGCATAGGAAAAGGAACTAGAAACTGAGAGCACACAAAATGTCAAGTTAAAGTTTTCATTCAAAACTGAAAAAGAGCTTTGGGTTTCAGTTTTACAATTCAAAAAGCTCCTGCCTTCCCTTTTAATTTCCATTAGATTTCCAGTATTTTCTGGTGTTGGAAAAATATACAAGATCAGAGCCAAAATAAAGGAAGAGCTGGTCCTAATGGCATGTTCACCACTTTTGGACACAGAAAGTCACAAGAATTTGGATCAGCTTAGGTGGCTGGAAACATTCATATTCTTTAAATGTTTTTCCAAAGTGAGCTTTCAATGTTTTTGACATGTAAGTTTTACCAAAATAGGTACCTGCATGTTTGACTGGAACCCTACACAACTCCTAAGCAGCTTTTTCCATCATTGCACAATATTGTGGTATTCACACCACTTTTGACTTCAGACACACACAGTCCTCCTACATATCCATAACAGATGTTGATATAAGTATAAAGGTAAATACACAATTCTAATAATTTAATACACATGCCATGTAATAAACGTTGGGCTTCAATCCCAAAAACTTTTGCTCACCTACGAAAACCAGTTTCCTTGAATTATATGGAGGAAATTGGGAACTTAAATCTTTCTCTGCTTGTTTTCAGAACCAGGTTGTTAACCACACACTAACATGTGCTCTTTATAGATTTTATAGGTAAAGACGGACATTTATCACTGACTTTTGTAGTTACAGGGTATCACTCATACTAATTCTTTCATTATCTACCTTCCTCACAGAGACATGTTTGGAATCATTATTTTTAAACTAAAACTCATGTGTTTTAAACATATTCCACTGCATTTCTTGCTCCTCCTTGACCTGCCCCTGTCCACAGTAGAGCACAAAGGAGCCCAGTGCCTTCCCTCCTGGCTGTGACTGAACTTCACATGCCAGTACAGACTTGTCCCTCCTGGTATGTGAACAGTGAGAGCCAGGTGCTATCACATATCCATCCTGGTACTTGGCTATTGCTGAGAACAGAATGTGGAGACAGCCAGATCTCTAATCAGACACAGAGTAACTTCTTTTACCTACATTTGGTGAGCCTCCACCTCAGATGAGTGAGGAACAGCTGTCAGAGTAAAGGGCTTTGTGACAGTGATGTCTAAAATCAGTGCAATTAGGTCTGTCCCAGCCAATCTGTCATGGCACTGAGCTCCCAGTTTGACATAATATCACTGTTCTGAACAGTAAAACAAAAGAAAGCCACACAAACCAAGTAATTAGAGCTGAAGTTTTCATATCTACATGAATCTCAAAGCAACATCTGTCAAGGACTATTAGTGACACAGTAAAGAATTAAAAACCTCACTCCTAGGATTTCTGACTCACTGTTGTCCTGCTTCCTTCTATCCATTGCCCTGTTCTAATATTTCAGTTGTGCAATTACAAAGCCTTGCCTCGTTAACTGCATCCCACCTATCAAACCATTTTACCTTCCTAGAACAATATTTCATCATCCTAATCTTATTGTCCCATGTTAATTGCTTACCATGTTCTATCAGATTTGATGGGTTTTATCCTAGGTCCCTGCCTTTCATCACACAGTTTATGCATTGCACTTGTGTTTGCATTGTCCTCAGTAGACTGTCTTTCATACACAGAATATTTAAATGAGAAAAAATTCAAGGACAAGTAGAGTTTACACAAAGTTATTCTACAGATTCAATCATTTTTTTGCTGAGCTAACTGAACAGTTGTTAATAGACTACAGCATCAATAGAATTCCCATACAAAACCCAAAAGAAGACTTGTTCCTTTCCCTGGAAAGTTTTCTTTTAAATTATTGATCAACAATGAAGTTAGGATATACTAAGGATAAGTTAAAATCACATATAGTAACACATTTGAATCAGATAATTTCTTAGGAGACTGTTTCCCAATTTTGGTACTCATATTTCATTCTTCAGTTTTTGTTTTATATTTTTTTTTATGATTAGCAAGAGGATAATTGTTTCTGGACACATCTAAGATGTTTCCATGCCACAATGAAATGACCTGGGTTTAAATTATCGTCTAAATTAACTTCTTAACGTTCTGGTAAAGATCACCTAATCATAAAGAATTAGTAGATGATGTCTTCTTCAGGATATTGGAAGAAATCTCACTTTCACAGGCCATTGTCCTCATAGAGGACTTGAACCACCTCAGCATGTGCTGGAGGGACAGTAGAGCAGGAAGAAAACCCAGGAGGTTTCTGGAGCTTTTTGATGATAGCTTTCTGGGCCATATGCACCGGTACATGCTGAGGACCAACTGATTGGAAAGCAGCCTTTCAGAGGGGGACCTTAAGGTCCCGGTGAGCAAGCTGAACGTGAGATCACAAAGTGACCTTATAACAAAGAAGGCCAACAACCTCACAGGCTGTGCAAGAAAGAGCATCACCAGCTGATTGATGAAGGTGATCCTTCCCATCTACTCAGCACTGGTGAGCCACATCTGGAGAGCTGGGTTTGCTTCTGGACTTCCCAATACAAGAAAAACATGCACATACTGTAGCTAGTCCAGTGAAGGGCTGCAAAAGTACTAAACCACTGGAGCATCTGTAATACAAGGAGAGACTGAGAGAACTGGGACTGTTTAGCCTGGAAAAGAGAAGGCTCAGAGGGTCTTAAGAATTAAGACTATAAATACTTGATGGGGAGAAGTAAAGGAAGCAGAGCTAGACTCTTCTCAGTAGTGTCCCATAAAAGGGCATGAGTCCATGGGTGTACAATGAAATGCAAGAAAGTCTATTTAAAAATAAGAAAAGAATTCTTAATTGTAAGAGTGATTGAACTGAATTATCCAGAGAGGTCACAGAGTCACAATCCTTGGAAATACTCAAAACCTGAGTGTACACAGTCCTGACCTGCTCTAGGTGACCCTGCCCTGAGCAGCAATTTTGGAATAAGCAATCTTGAGATGCCTTCCAAACTCAGCTTTTCTTAATTTCTGTGAGCTATCATTGTTTGAATACTCAGTGAGTAGGTTCTAATTGCCCAGGCTTAGGCACTCAATTTGCCCTTCCTTCAGTGCTTTAGATATGAAGGTCAAAGGTCTCTCTCTAATCAATAGAACAATGCTAATGTCTCCAGTGGCAAATTTTACCTGCCTAAACATGAGGAGCTTTGAAGTTAAAGCACAAGGCTGTGAGCTGAATTACATAGAGTGGAATTCATCCATTGATTTTTCTGCTGACTGAAGGCTACAACTCCAAATAATCTACTGAACAAGGGAATTTAACCAAAGTTCAAGTGTTGTGTTTATCAGAGAGTTATTATTCAAATAACTGGAGCTAGTACAGAAGTCTCATCCGTGGCTGAGTGTATTGTACCTCACCGCCACTCAGCTGATGCACTACAATATCTTATCCTTAATAAATTATGCATGTGTGAGAATCAGTTCTGAGTTTGGGGTTATCAGAAAGCAAGTCCAAGTCCCCAAGTAACCACACCTCCCTGTCTACATAATTTTTCCTGCCCCCACTCTACCTCTAGAGCACACCTAAACAAGCAATAACCAATTTGCTAACACAGTAGAAAAGAAATGCTTTTTCTCACTAGATTGATTTTCTACTGGTTGAGCAAGTTTGCCCTTTCTTGGAGCAAGATCATAGGAAGCACACAGTCAGCTCAACAGAGAGGTCAGGGTTGCAAAGCAAAGAATTGTAGGTAAAAAGGAGGGAAATGGGACAGAGAATGACGGGGTCAAACTGCCCTGGAGGCATCACTGAACCTCCAAACTGGCTAAAGCTGTGTCACATAGCTTTACCCTTAGCAACCAATCCTAATTCCCAACACTCCCAGGCATAAGCAGGTGACAAAAACAAAACTCACAGTCACAGACGAAGGAGAATATGTCACTGGAGAAATGAAACCACAATGTGCGTTTTCTTCTTTAATCACACAATGCAGCACACACATGTCTTCATCCAGTGAGATACAGGAGAGCAGATGATCAAGGCTAACGTCACCAGCAGAACAAGGCAGGCCCCCATGTCACAAAGGCAGGAGAAAAAGCTGAACAAGACCAAATGGAACTGAACTTTTTAGATCTACACATGTGAGTTGGCTTCATGTACCACAAGAGAAAGAGCTAAAGCAGGGAAAGAAATTGTTGCAATAGCTGGTGCTTCATTTCAATCTTGCACTCATATCCATCAATGTTGTTAGACTTTAAACAAAGTTCCACATAGTCAAAACATCTTCTGAGAACAGAAAACTGCACCAGGCAATGTACAGTATTAGTTTATATCTTCCGGCCACCTGCAACAAAAAAATTTCTCTTCCTGGTGACATCATGGCAAAATCACACTTTTTATTCGAACTAAATATATGACATCCTAAAGAACTGTGGGGGGAAAAACAAAACAAAACAAAACAAAACAACCAACAAACAAAAAAGAAAAAGGAAAAAAACCAGAAAAATGCCGTGTCTGTTCATTTAATTCTACACATAAACTTTTATATATCCCAAATCTGAGAGTTGAATCACTGAAGTTAAAGAGCTAAAAATGCCAAATCTAATATATCATTTTGTTTCACTGCCCTGAGTAGACAGAATCACTTTTTTTTTCATGTTTTGTCTATTCTCATTTAAAGCATTTTCTGGGAAGAAGCTGACAGTCCTCTGCAGTTTTCCCGTGATATTCCACTGTTGTTCTAAATGTAAATTGTACTTTGAACACTTATTTGTTAAATGTGATTAAATGAGCAGTTGTTACTGTTGAATTTTATTGCAAAAACAGAGATGTGTCATTAAATTTTTCACTTGTTTAGGAAAATCATTGTTTTCCAATTATGTGTTGTCCAATTATGTGTAAAATTTTTGGAAAACTGGAGTTTTAGAAGTTATTTAAAATTGAGTTTTCATGTACAGCAATGAAAGCAGCTTTCCCATACAGCAAGGATGTCACTGAATAACTAACAGCATCTTAATGAGATACATTTTCTTGGATTTGTACATGCAAAAAAAAAAAAAAGCAGTGGGTATAGAATTAGTTTCCCTGAACATATGCCTGTTTTGTTTAACTATTTAAGTGCCCTTGGCATCGCTCTATCACATGCCAGTCACTACTCTCCTTGGTAACACACAGACATGATTTGGAGTATGGCACATTCTTGGGTCTTGTCCACATAGATACTTGTGGAATGAACTCATTATGGAGCAGAATTAAGATTAATTATAACAAGAAGAACCACATTGTGAGGTACAGAGAACAGTCCTTGGTCTGTCTGATTAAATACATTAGAAGTAACGATTGAGTTCCTGGGAAGTATTTTGGAAAACTACCAGCCTGCTCACTGACTGTTGTTTTAAACCTACATAAAACCATGACCTTCACTATAGTGGTCCTTACAGATCAGCCAGCGCTTGTGCCCTGTGGCAGATAGTGCAGACACATAACATAAAGAGAATGCCCAGCTAAAAATTATGGGGGTTTTGGCACAATCTTCCTGTTGCTATAATTTGTTTGGTTTAAGCTTTTAGTCTAGTATATGTTGGGAAGAGGGGGTTTCAGCCTTTTTCTGAATTTATGATTAGTGAACAAGAAAACAATTTCACTTTCCTGAATTTATGATTAGCAAACAAGAAAACAATCAAGGCAAAGACAGATAAAACAACTGAAGTAAGAAAACACAAGATAGTTATAATTATATTTGTTTGCTTGATTAGATTGCAAATAGGTATCTTTCTCTCACCCAGTAATTCTGTGAAATGAGTGAATTGATAAAAATAAATAAATGATGGTATGGTAGAAAAACATTATCTGCAGCATGAGCACAGGAGGGGTGAAATCAACTTATTTAGATAGATGACATTAAACAAGTGCTAACAAAACTTTTAATACCTCTCCTGGCTTTTTAACTATTAGTAATTATTTACTACCTGACAACAGAATCTCAGAATTAAAAAAAAAATATTTCCATGATTTTTAGGATCTTTTGGCAATCCATATTTTAGTTTTCTATGTTTGTAATGTAGGTGCTCTCATTACAGCCTCAGAGAGACAGTGAGACCCATGAGTTTGATGCAGTTCTCACCAGGGTAGAAGGTTTCTTAGAGCCTTGGTCATCATTTAATGGAAATCTTACCTGGTATGAGGAAAAAATGCTCTGGGATATTTGTGACGAACACAGAAACACTGTGCCATGCTCCTTTACAGAGAACTTCATAGTTGCAACGCCTATGAACAAGTACTTCAAAAAATAGTAAAAGTAGTAAGGGGAAGGATTTATGGTTTAGAGAGTAGGTTTATTCATAATGAAGCTATGAGGAGTGAGTTTGGATGACCACACAGCAATACAAGAAATGTAGCTAATAAGCAGGAGAAGAAGGTCTTAAAGTGATTAAATTTCTCATTTACGTAGAGGGAAGTGGTTCTCCTCTCAGTCTCATGAGATCCTATCAGGAGTACTGTGTCCCACTCTGAGGCCCCCATCATAAGAAGAGCATGGAGCTATTGGAATGAATCCAGAGGAGAACAACAAAAAATTATCATAGTAATGAAACACCTCTCCTATGAGGAAAGGCTGAGAGAGTTGGGGCTGTTCAGCCTGGATAAGGCTCCAGGAAGACCTTATTACGGTCTTTCAGGACTTAAAGGGGGTCTATTAGAAAGATGGGGACACATTTTTTAGTAGGTTCTATAGTGATGGGACCAGAGGTAATGGTTTTAAACTAAAAGAGGGTAGATTCCAACTTGATCTAACAGAAAAAATGTTTACGATGAGGATGGAAAGACCCTGGCACAGTTTGCCCAGACCCAGACGTGGTGCATGCCACATCCCTGGAAATGTTCAAGGCTAGGTTGGATGATACTCTGAGCCACTTGATGTAGTTGAAGATGTTCCTGCTGATTGCAGGGGAATTTGGACTAGATGAGTTTTAAAGGTCCCTTTCAACCCAAACAATTCAATGATTCTAAGTACAGATTCTACACATGTGTGCAGGGAAAAGGACAGTAGATATTACCTTTAATTTGAAAAGCAAGTTGGGTGATAGCATATATAAAATATGAGATAAACAGAACTGTCCAACTAATTAAGAATGACAGATTTGAACAGGGAAAATTATAAGAAATTCTGAGAGCTGGTAGATAAGATCCAATAAGTTTAAATCTTAAAGAAAAGAAAATTATCTCAACGCAGAAGAGAGAATAAACCAAAAAAGAATACATGGGTAAATGATCAATCTTCAGTGCTCTAAAAATCAAATCACATAGAAACTGTAAATTAGGAAGAACTGATAGTACAGAATTTGAAAGAGCTTACACAGACAAAAGGAAAAGAGTGCAAAGACCGGGACTGAAAATTAGATATCACAAGCAAGAGAAAATATGTATATTGAAATGGAAACCCATGGAAAGGTTTCTTGCTCTGCAATTAGTAGGAATTTATAGTCCAATGTTGCCAAGAAAGAAAAAAATGCCACACGCATGTTAGGCAGTTAGTATAACTGGTGCTAGTGAGAAAGGAACAAGAAGTCAGATGTAGCAGGGGAAGACCAGACTAGAAAATACAGTTTTGAATTAGCTGGTTTCCCATTAGTTCAGCCTAATGAGTTTACCTGGACAACCTCAGAAGCTGCCCAGCACCAGGACAACCTTAGAAGCATTGACAGTTGTCACTGAGAGCTCATGAAGGATGGAGAGATATTCCAGAAAATAAGGCAAATGTAACGCAAACATTCTGCTTTTTTAGAAAAAAAAATGAAGAAAATAATCAGTGTGTAAGCCCCTGGAAAATGACAATGAAATAAGTAGCAGTCAAGAACAAATCAAGGTAAGAAAATCTAATTTCTACCTAAGAAAATCTAATCTCTACCTGTGATGGGGAAATGGATCTCACAGACAGGGGGGAAGCACTACCTTTGAAATCCTTTGATTTCAATACAGCTTTGGGCAGTGCCTCACACAACTCTCACAAGCAAGCACAGTTTGGAAGGTGCATTACCACACAACAGAGGTGTGTCTGCTGGATTCCCTAAGAGTCTGCCCCAGGTCTTCTGTTTGCACAACTTACCGCTTGCACCAATGGCTTGGATCAAGGAATACATAACTAGGCCTGCCACAGGAAGGGTCACAAATGCCAGGGGACAGGATTAGAATTCTAATCTAAAGGCTCTTACCAAATATGAAAAATGGTCATAAAGAAAAGGACGCAATGCAGTCAGGACAAATAAATAAAGGTCTGTGCTTAAGTAGGAATAATCCACTACATAAATACAGAGTGTACAATAACCACTTCAGCAGTCAGCATGGAGAAAAGGATTTGGCATTATGAATAACCATCTGAACTTGCGTCAACAATGTCACAATATCGCAAAGAAAGGCAAGCAGGATGTAAAAACTAAAGGCAAATATGATCTATAAGCATGACTACCCACTGTCAGCATAGATGAATGATTCTTTTAAACCATGGTAGTACAGTAAAGCACAAGTACAGCATAAGGGAGGGCCTTATCATATATTCCCATTGGGGGCTTTAAGCATTAGACAAGCACCTGTTGGGAACTGTGCAGCTATGGTTGATCCCGCCTTTGGCAGTTGACTGGACTCCATGGCCTTTTAAGGTTCTCAGCCTTTTGAGTTCTATCAGTGAAACCTTCCAGTACAGCTTAAAATTGCAGTGGCTGGACTGCCTTCACCTATAATATTGTGGTGTTCAGAGAGCAGCAGTGATGCTGGGAGCCATCCTCTAAACAGCACACACAATGAAATGATCCTTCTTCACCTCTTTCTGTGAGTTCTGGTTTTAGAAGGGAACTCCACACAAATACTGAAACTATGGTGTAGTGTTTTGACAATTTGAAACGGAGACAAAGGCATACATATCCTGATTTCCTTAATAACACACAATTTTTCTTGTATTTTGTCTCAGGATTTAGGAGGGAGGAGAGAGTAAAGTAGAGCAGCCTGCATCCACTCAAAGATACAAACGAAATACCTGCAGAGATGAGGTCATTAAACAAGCAGAGTAAAATCAGAACTTGTAGGTTGTTTGGCCAAATTTTACTTCCATCCTCCAATGAAAATGACAAAAGAAATTCAAAATTCAGTTCAACAGTGGCAGAATGTGTTAGGTAGATAAGAGATTTTAGAGAAGCTGGACAAAACAGGTTGTGATGATTCTAGGAAGTCCCAGGGGCTGCAGGTGAAGACATTTCTTTCTCTCTCTCTGCCTTTCCCACTTCCCAATTTACTTCAGTAGACCTCCCTCTTCCTTCCCCAGGAGGGACTTACCCAGCAGCTGAAATCCAGTCATGCCTAAATGACTCTCCATTTTCCTTCTCCTACAGGAGCTTTCCCCCTGCTCCCACTAATACTTGCTTATCTACCTCCCCCTCAACCTTTTTGGGTGGGTGCTCCCTTGCATCTCTCTATGGGAGTCTGGGCGGGAGCTGGCATGGCCCCTGAAGGGAGCAAGAGGCAGGGAGTGATGCACCAGGGCAATCTGTGTTACCTGCAGGAGCCTCTCTCTCCCACCATCCCAGCAGTGCCATCAATGACAACAGCTGAAGTCTTGTCAGGCAAGGAAAGAAATAAGGACAGAAGTTGCTCTCTTCAGCACTCTGCTCCTGCAGGCAGCTGCCTAGGTTGGATTTGTAGAAAGCCCACCCTGGCTTGTCTGTAGGGGCAACATACAGTGCCTGCTGCCTAAATAATCCCCAGTCTTAGAGCTTTGCACTCTTCCCTTTTTCTTGAGGAGCAGCTTACCCTTCTTGTCTTTAAACCTCTTGGTTTGAGTTTGTTCAATTTTTTATCATAGCAGAGTTTCAGTCTGCAGCAAAAGGTGTATAAGGGATGTCCTGATGCCATAGACATCATCATACGAAGTAAAACAAACAGAGAGAATTTGAACAAAATCATCAAGAAACATATGATGCTTCTTTGAAATCATTACTAGAGAAAACCACAAGGAAAATAAATTAAAACTTCCCGAATTCCTATTCAATTAAATTGCATTAATAGTACCTGAAGCAAGAGATACTGGAATAGAGCTAAAACAAATAGCTTACACACATTTTATATCTAGAAATTAGAATTCTTTCCATCATTGCATTCTTGAGTCTTATGCACAAATTTAGCTACAATGCAGCAGAGCTCACACTGCAGTAATAGAATATTGATTGTACAATGTTCAGAGACAAAGAACTCATGTTGCTGAACTTTGTATACATGCATGTTGTTGAAGTAAGAAATCCACATCAATATTCCTTGCCAAATATATCCAATCACCACCGGGCCTGCTGATGATTTAATTACAAAATATAGAATTTTTGGTGGAACAAATTCAGGTTCTCATTAAACTAAAATTCCAGTAATGGAAATTACTTGGAGTAAAGGAAAAGATTAAAAGTTCAAATTCAGGAAAGTCTGATGCTCATTTAGTTATATTTCTTTGCTAGTTTAATGATATATAGCAACACATGTCAGATTTGCCAGGGACTTCTCTGAAGATAAACAATATACCTGTAGTGCAAGTTTCACATCCTAAGTCACAGTAACCTGCATTTTTGTAGGCCTTCATCAGTTTGAAGCCCACTGTTAAATAAGTGATAATGTACCAGTGGTCACTGTACTAGCATTATCCCTCAGAACAGCTTCCTGAAACACATCTTCAAAATAAATCAATCATACCACAGAAGTAATTTGAGAGTAATGTAGTCTGCTTACCCTACATTCCTTGCTCCTACCTCTCCTACAGGCCACACATCCACATATTTCCACAGCTGGGAAGCTCATCCAACATCCACTGCTGCTCAGTTTCTTGCTTCTGTTTCACCACTGAATCTAATCACCCTCTGAAACATCGTGTCTTAACTCCCCTATAGGATTTCCTGGCATGGCACTACTATAAAACCAATAATATATGTATTTCAAGGCAATTTCTGCATAACGGCAGTTGTACAAAATGTATACATAGTCAGGATTTTCCTTGGGGTTTTGTTTCATTGGTGGTGGTGGAGGGAAGGATTAGGCATTTAATCAACTATCACTGAAAACCCCTAGACAAAATACTGGACTGATGATCTGATCCCCTAAGACAATTACCATATTTCTGTTTTCTCATTTGGAAAAGAATAACATTACTCTATTTTGTTCACTGAGCAATATCCTACCAATGATGTATTATGAACATACATATCCATTGAGCATATTCTGAGATTGCAAGTATCTTTAAAAAAAAATCACTGGAAATAATTTCAAGACACTCAGAATACTTGAGTATTTTTTAGGTATGCAATGCACAAAACTTTATAAGCAAACAAGTTTTGTATTCTCACATTTTTGACTATAGATGTATTTCAGTAGCCCATGTAATAGCATTTACTGTTAAAAAAATAGCACAGAAATAGAATGAGATCCTGCCCCCATCCATTTGCTTCTGTCCCGTTCTACTGTCCTTTCATCCTACAGAGACAAATGTTGATTGCTGCCCACCAATTATCACTTCCCACTACAATATAGAGCACAGGAGTAAAAAAATATTACAACCTGTGTTTTTGTCATCTTCTCTGAGTTCCCATTAACTGTTAACCACATTTGACTTCAGAGGCAAATTTCCTTTAGAGGAGGAGAGGTGGAGTTGAACCATTAGGAGTTGAACCTTCAGGAGTTGAACCTTCCACCAATAACAAATATTTCCTTTAAAATGCTTATAGTTATTTAGAATCTAAACATGTCTTAATTTTACCTAAGAATAAAAACATAATATCTATCTTTCTGATTAGTATTCCTTATGGCCTACTATGTAATTACCTTAAAAGTGTTTACAGAAGATAATGCTTGCAACCAGCTTTTGTATCTCTTTGTATTGTCCCTTCAAGGCATTAGTTTCATATACCATAAAGCACAAGAAAGATGCCTTTATTACCACAATTCATTAGAATGTTCTAAACAGTGCCAAATGAAGAAGCATTTTTTACAATTATTGTTATTACCTAGTGTAATTTACATTTTGCTGAGTAGAAAAAAAAATCTTTAAAATTAAGCTTTTGTGAAAAAGAGGTGTTATTATAAACTATCATGCTGAAAAAGCCTGAAGGCTCTTCAAATTTGTGACTTTGTGTTTGAAATCCATTAACCTATACCAGCACAAACTTAACTAATCTTGAATGTTTTTGCAAGAAAAGCCAATCTTATCTACCATCTAAGACACCTGCATGAAAAAAGAAAATGAATTCTGCTGGAGGAGCTAATTTCAAAATAATAATCTTCCCACAAGTGGAAATATTTTTTAGAGGGTGGACAAAGAACACTAAGAGTTTTCATTTTGCATTCCACATTTGAATAGTTGTCAGGATTCTAAAGACAATGGATGCATTGTCTAAATGGTTGTGGAGCTACTTCTGAGGGAAGAAAAAGCAGTAGAAGGGCCTATCTGGAGTAGTTCCTATAGAATTTTGGTTAGTAGAAGAGGAAGACCTACAGCAACACAGAGAGCTAAGGAAGCTTTGTGTTGGACAGTGTTGTTTAACCCACTGAGCCAAATTCCCCTGCAGTTGGTTAAATGGGGGGATACATCCTTTCATCAGTACCTGAGAAAAATTACTTCTGGTAAACATCAAGGCTATCTCTTTTTGTATCTCCATGGGGGAAACACAGATGGAAGAAATTTCAGGACAAGAGATTTAGTACCAATTACCCACCATGGCCAATGTTTTGAGCCATCTCCTCCACATGCAAACGGTCTGCTGAGCTCAGCAGAGAGAAGAGTTCTGTCTGAAAGACTCTGCATTTTCACAAACAGAATTCAAGATTGAGAGATGAGCATCGTAAGACTTCAACAAAAGAGCACAAGGTCACTGCTTTTGCATATTGCATGTAAAATCAATAAACTTTGTCCCAGTAAGAATGACAAAAGCTGAAGAAGGCTCTGAGGAGGCTCAGAGTGAAGAAGTCTTGTAAAAAATATAAAATAAATTAAGAAAACCATTTACTGTGTCTCAGAAACAATGGCTGCAGGACAGATGGAAAAAGCATATTAAACTTCAGAACTCCTTAGATTCAGTGAATAACAACAATTCACAAATAAAAGTAGTATATGCCTGAGAAGTTGAGACGCTGTGACATGATGTTTCTTGAGGACTTTCAAAGCAGAGATACTTCACTCACTCTAGGAAACACTCAGTTGTTTTTAGCTATATTTTTAAAAAGAAATTAAATTATGAATCTGTAGTGTTAAATATTGGCTGGAGGTTCAGTGAGTTGTAAAAATGACAATATTCTATGACATATGCATAGTTGTAAGGGTCTTTTATGGAAAGTCTGAGACCAAAACTATGGAAATCATCATGCTTAGAGAGCACTGACTTGTCTCTACAAATCTTCTCCCTGCACTAAGGTATCTAGGAAATTGCTAACACTTTTCAGTGTGTTTTTGCACAGAGCCACATAGATCCTCTGTGTATCAGATGGATACATACCATCTCCAGAAAGCCAGAGAAAAGAGAAACTCTGACATTAGAGGAGATGAGAGATTATCACAAAATTGTTTGGGTTGTCAAGAGCCTTAAAGATCATCTAATTCCAACACCCCTGCCTTGGACAGGGACACCTTCCACTAGACCAGGTTAACCCGTTCAGCCTGGCCCTGGCCACAACAGAGCAACCTGTTCCATTGGCTCACAGTGAAGAATTTTTTCCCAATATCCAATCTAAACCTACTGTCTTTCAGTTTATAGCCATTCCCCCTTGTCTTATCACTAAATTCACTACATGATGGAAGCGAAAAAGAAGACCACACAAACTAGCATTAAGGGATGCTTGTGTTTGGTGAGGTATTACACTTGTTTCAGTGACAAACAAAGCCTTGTGCAGTAAGTTCATGAATAGAACAAAGTAATTGAGGCAAACCTAAGAGAAGAGCAGACTGAATTTAGACCCAAAAGATGATGTGTGAATCACATTTTTGTTCTAAAAATACAGGAGAGAATGTCCAATAGCAAAAACCACATGCCACAAATGTCAAAGATTTTAAAACGTATTTGGCAGGCTGTGCTGCAATTGACTCTGGACCATTTTAAAGTAAAATAGCATGCCAATAAAAACTATTACCCATCATCATGGTTTTATGTTAAGGTACACATTGTGTAGTCAAAGAAAATGCAGACTTGGTAATTTTTTTAAATGGTGACAAGTGAAGGTACATTTCTCTTTAGTACTGGCACCAGCTGCACTGTTAGAACAAGCACGTACACAGGGCAGGCAGACACAACACTGGCACTGCCTGTCTTGACTGCACATTAGAAGAATTAGGTTTTAAATAAAGACACTACTCTTCCCAGTAACAGAGTAGCTGTTTTGGAACCTGTGACCAAAAAAAAGATAGGGTTAAAGCTTTGACAAAATTTAATTTACAAGGTCCAAAAAGATATGCGAGAACACATTTTCCCCTCTCCTTCTTCCCTGAGTGGAAATTTTGCCAGACCCCTAATAGTTTAACCTGAAAGAGCCTCATCTCTCCTCCTTTGGGAGCTGGCCCAAAAGACAACAACTCCCTCACCCTCTGAAGTCGCCTCACGCAGAAGAGATATCCCAATCCTTGCCCAGCTCTTCTGCATCGACATCCTCTCCCCAGATGAAGTGCTCCTTTAAGGCAAACCCATGTAACAGAAGAAATCATATTACACACTTTGAAAGAGACAGGATATTTTTTTCCTCAGAAGGAAAAAACATTATTAACTGGTGAAGCCAGGCTACAGGCTCTCAATCCTACTTCCAGTTTAAAATACTGATGTGAAGCCTGGAATCTACCTCTGCAAAAGAAGACATCAAAACGCCTTCAAAAGCACATAAATCAAGAAAATATCAGGCAAGTAGGAAATTAATTTTTAATGAATGTTATAGCTGGCCACAGAGTTCAATAACACTCTTTTTCAAAAGGTATCTAGAAGGAAACCTGGGACACATTAAGAAAAAAACTTAGAGTCATCAATGTCAATGTATCATTGGTCAAATAAAGGGATATTGAGGAAGCTGATGGACAGTCATCTGTTAAACAGTGTATTGAGAGGAAACATGACTGTTTTAACAACAGACAACAGCAAAAGGATGCAAGTGAACCAGCCCAGACAACGCAGGAAGAGCTCTGCCTGTGCTTAAAGCAGTGTTTGGCCATGCAGGAAAGATTCAGAGCTGCCTATTGGCATTTAGGATAAATGAAGATTTAATTCATCACATTGCAGTGATTGATGTGATACACTGACTTGTAGTCAATTCTAGGAAGCTTCTGGGTGTAGTTTGTAATGAAACCACTGAAAAACGGAATTCAAGAGTAGTCAAAGGGGGAACACTTGAGCAGACAGTCCATTCTTGTGTCTGAGGAGACTGGAACAAACAAATTCCAGCCTCTTGAGAGGTAATAGAAGTTCCATTAATTTCAAAAGTATCCAATTTTCTTACAGTTGCAAAAGGTCCCTTGGGGACAGAAGCAGAAATAGGACTGAACAAAAAACTCAAGATTATTTTTTTCCTTTTTTTTAGATTTTAATCACCACCTCTTTTAGTCATGCAAAAATAACACTTGCAATTAACACAATTCCTTTTTAAGGAAAGCAGTCCTCCCTCTCTAAATATTTACTAAATAAATTCTAAAATAATAAAGCATTCTAAAATAATCAAAATTGACTTTTGAAGCAGAATGCTAATGTTAAATTGTGTTGCAATTCTTCGTTATTTGAACAATTTTAGCAAAAAGGTTTCTGTGATTCAATACTTGTTACTTTTGCATGTTATTTTCCATAGGCCTGATTAAACAAGGTCTGTAAATACAACATTGGACTGATATTTTTACTAAACAATTCTTTTCATGTATTCTTGAGAATTCTGTATGTGTATATTTTTCTTATGGACTTCAGTATGTTTTGATCTCTTTTTATTAGCATCGTCTCTGAATGGCATATTCATTTAATAAAAAAAAAAAAGCTTTTTTCTGGTTTTACAGATTGTGTAAATTTAGAGATAATGTATTCTGTACCAGCTCCCCAATAAGATAAAACATATAATGACATAATACAGTAATTTGGGTATTTTACTGACTCTATATTCTGGCAGTATGTTTCATGCCTCATTTGGTAGAAAACTCATTAGACTAGTGCAAACCATGTTTTAATGCAATAGGTTGAGACTTCTTTCCCAACTAACTTGAGTTAGTTATTTTCTGTACTTTCATGCTCAGGTTAATAAATTGCAGACTTTTAACTCCTCAGTTTCCTCCAACCTCCTTTACATAGCATTTATGGGTAGCTCTATATTGTGAGAGAGAAGAAAGAGATGAAAGTCAAATTATGCCCTTGGGTTCATGCAATAAATTTTGCCATCATATAATCTGTATTCTTATGGGGCATTGTATTTTATTGAGCTCTCAATTTGTGATGAGAGCATTCACTGAAACACAGAAATGTCAATAGGAAAGAACATTGAAGAGCAAATAGCTGAGAAGTTTGAAAGCCAGTTTCATGAGTTTTAGTCATGACTTTGGATTTGATAGCTTGCCCTGATGGCACAAGACTTTTCCGTATGTCCCATTTGAACCTCTTTTGCTTGGTCCAGTCAATGTCCCTTGTCCATGTAGCTCCCCATAGCTATTGGGGGCTGCTGTTAGACCACCAGAGAACTGTCTCTCCCTGAAGCCAAATCAGACCCTATCCCTCAGCCTCTCCTCACACAGCGATCCATTTCCAGGCATTATTAATTATGCGTTTGCCCCCACTGAATTTCCCCCAGTTTGCTTCCCTAGCTATTTGCATTTGCACATATATAGTTAAGAAGTTAAGGAGGTACCACTCTGCATAAATTCTGGAGCAGCCACTGGATTACCACAGCCCTTGACATCTCTCTTACTGCAATTCTTTGGCAAAGGTCAAGCAAATAATCCACTTTTTAATCCATCCCAGTGAAGTATTGAGAAATCTTCACAAGAAAAGGTGTATGTAATTATCTCCACTGATTTTACCAGGTTTTGACATTATCACTTCTGATGCATGTCATACATTCATTTCAGGTTTACAGGTACACTGTACACATTGCTGTCAGCTATTAGGTAGAAAAAAATTAGGGTTTGAACAATAATGTAAGCATGCATAGAAACAACAGAGAGAAGATAATTTCACTTTGTACCTTTGATATCACTTATACTCTTCTTGTTGATCATTCCAGAACAAAAGTCCTGACTATGCTAAAACAGCTAGATTAAAAAAAAAAAA